>JAQFVV010002973.1:0-16247 GCA_028023455.1 Epiperipatus broadwayi | reverse complement strand
TGAAATGAGGAGCGATCGGCTATACATTATTGGGCTGGTTTCTCCAGAGCGATCCCCATATAAGCACGCACATACAACCAAATATGTCCCCAGGGGGGTTTAAGCCTGGTTCTTGGACATTAAGAATGATGATGGGGCTCGACTTTGCGAGACCACCGTAAAAGAGAAGCACATATATATATAATAGAAACAAAATTGCCTATATGCACGCAACACTTGGGGGATAACAAAAGGTATAGCTTTAAATACTATATTAAACATTTAATACCCATAAATTATAGAATACCCTGCGTAATGGTATGATCTAATCACTAAACAGGCATGGATGATAAATTTAACTAAATATAGAATTTTAAGAGATAAAGATTTCCCCTCCCTTTTACTTTTAAGTTTTTCATAACTCCCCACACGTTGAATGAATACCCATCTTGGTTAATAATACTATTATGAAAGTAAATAAGTTGATACATAAATAACTGGGGTGGTGGTAATAGTTGGGATAAAATAATATATAAAGTACATTAAAAGTTAAGAACAGCGCATTATTATTGTTTAGAAAGAAAAAGAGCATTTTTATGAAAACAGATGTTGATCTGTTTTCTATAGCAATTTTTATAACTTAATGACTTTGTTTTTCCAAAATCACAAACACCTGCATAAGTTGAATAAAACTTATTTTTAATTAACCTACGTTCTTAATTACCCGTAAATAATGGGTAGGAAAAACATAAATGAAATATATGTTAGCGATTTTGAAAATATTATTGGCATTTTAAAACATAAATACATAAAACATAATGAACTAGAGTTATTTACTGCATGGAAATAAAAGGAAAACATGTTAAAACATGTTAAATAGAGGCTTAATGAGAGAATAAGTTATATAGAGTTATCTTACAGAGAGTTATACAATATAAACATTTAAACAATATCAGAATAGAGCGTCAGGATTATAGTTATTATAAAGAAAGCAGAGTTTTATAATCAAGAGGGCTTAGAGTTCTTTACCTTGATATACAGAGTAGCAGTACTTGATACGAGTAATGTTCATCAGCATTAATACACTAGATCTAGGGTTTCAATACGACATGATAGGTAGCGTTTATTTACTTAACCGGCAGATATTTTAGAGTTCATAAGTACGGGATCCGGAGCTTTGTTACAGGAGAAGCATATTGGAATGGAGGGGAAGGTGAAATTTCCCCTACTCATGGCACATTGGATAAAATTTCAGACTGACGTGGATTTGGTTTAGCATCATGAAAATTATGGTTGTCCTCCCTTTTGGATTCAAATCCAGCAGTATTTATACTCTTTTTTTTGGTGATGTAGCATAGCAACTACTGCTGGACCTGAGGCAATTTGTGCACTTTAGCCAAGCTAAAATCGGCTGACCGGATCTCCTTTGTCTTGTAAGACTTTTGAAACAATGCAATTCTGTTATCAGTTTCTTAAACGATTGTTTTAAAATGTCTTATGATTTTAAAACAAGTTGGCGTGGACGAAATTTCCACTAATGGATTTATTTTACTATTACAAAATTGTAATCTTTTACTTTTAACTAATGGGCTTTTCCAGGTAATTGTTTTTGAGAAACTTTTTAAAAGAATTGCATCATTTCTGACTGCTAAATTAAATATAAAAAAATAAGTTTCATATATGACTTTTAAATACATAATATATATAATATAATTTTTATGATTTCTAAGCAATCTCCTACACTGAAAATATATTTTTATCCATTACGCACGCATACACATGAAAATAATATTAATTATTTATTTCTTAAATAGTTTTAGGTTAAGATATATAAATATCTACGTTATTTATGTTAAAATCATAAAGCAAAAAAAAATATACGTACTAATAAATATTTATACGTGCATAAGGATGGGTTTAATCATGGTTAGGTGGTAGGAGATTGGACGTGGGCTGTGAAGCAGGATCTGAGCATCAGATCATCTGCTTCAGTATAGTAACTATCAACTCTTCTAACACAAATGGTGCGGAACTTAGTCAACTTATCCTGAATAAATGGGGCATCTATCACTTCCGTTTAAGAAACTTAATTATCATATCATATACTACTAAATAAAGAAATACTACCATCCACGGCTCAATAGATAAACAAATAGAATGAACGTTACTCAATCCGAATATCATAATCATCATCTCAATCACCTCTCAACTCAAATGGCATCCAACGCATTTCATATAGAACAGATCCATAACAGACAAACTTAAATTTTTACAATCTTTAGCCATAGTACCAGCTGCAATCGATAAGAAACAAGCATGAATTTAACTCTTATACAATATATTCTGATAGCGAACACACAGGCGAATATACGATCTTGTACGAAATATTCTTTTTAAATCACATCAGACAATATTAGCATTAACTAGATTATGAACGAGTCTAATATCTTTGAAAAATTATGAGTATCGAAATTCAAATTAGTGTAAATACTATAAAATAAGCTTAACCATTCAGCAATACTGGCCTAAATGTTTTCATGTATCTGTTTATTATTACTAATTAATGAATAATGATAAAGCATCTAATTTTGCACTAATAATATGAGCACAAGAATATATATTATTTACATAATGCAACAAAAGAAATGTTACCCATTTGGTATAACTTATACCAAATCTCCAAGTCATTCTAGAGGAGATTTTGCATATAAGTACATAATAATAATAAACCAAATTAATGTCAAATTAAACATAAAAGAAAATAAGTAAATAAATAAATACATCTATAGATCTATCATTTATCAAACCTTCTGCCATTAAAATAAAAGTTCTTTTTCTTTTATTTTTTTTGGTTTATACTTGAAACTTTAAATAAATGAAAATGCACACATAGCTCACGATGGTAAGACAAATTACAAACATTAAAACGTACAAATATTATTGCTGCAGGTTAAACGTAAATTTGGCAAAAACAAACAGTAATAATTTTTAATGTTCTTAGCATTTCCTAATGGACTTTATAAGCAAATTTTGCAAGTATTTGGATCCATTTGCTTTTTTTTATAAACTCTGTTTTGTCTAAATTTCCAACATTTAATACATTTTTAATAAAGGCAAAACTCTTTTCTCCATACAGTAGTGCCACCCTGTGCTAACCAGAGTAATCAATAGATGCCAGAAGGCTTGTGCATAAAATCCCTATCTAGTGCCTACTCATCCAATATCCCCAGACTAGTTTCTGGCTTGTGGCCATCATCAGTGAGGACTAGTCTGGGGATATTGGATGAGTAGGCACTAGATAGGGATTTTATGCACAAGCCTTCTGGCATCTATTGATTATTCTGGTTAGCACAGGGTGGCACTACTGTATGGAGAAAATAGTTTTGCCTTTGTTTACAATTATGTGCTAGTATGAGATGGTGATCATGTGATGTTTAGTGGTTTTACATTTTTAATAGTGAACAAGATCAAGGTTACTTAATCATCCACGTTTGTATATCCTTCTGGTAACTAATTATCAAATATTATTGTCACGCATTCTTTTACTCCTATATAGGTGTGAATGGTTAGGTAATTTAATGTACATAATTATTATGATAATGTAGAGTACTAGCATGAATAATTTTACTGTCTCGGCCTTTTTTCTTATACAATAAAATAGGAAATTTATTAAATAAGAGTCACTCAAATATCCCATTACATAGTCCAGCATAAATTTTCCAATTCTTATTATTATGACAACTTTACATAAGTCCAATGTCACACTATTTATTAAAAATATGTTGTAATAAATTTCTATTAGTGATTTTTCTAAATAATATTTATGCATTATGAATAGAATAAGTTCAAATTGTTAGTTGATAAAAGTTAGAAACTGGTGTACCTTTGAACATTTAGCCTTCCATTTTAAAAAATATCCCAGGATTATACATTGGCATTTATTCTTGAGTAGTATAAGAGAAGTTTCCTTATTAAAAGAAATAGTAGGGATTCCAATGAAGCTGTTAAATTCATTTGTTTTATTATATTTCCTTTTAGAAAATGGTTCCACCTTCTCTAAAATTGTTTTTCTGGAGTCCTCTTTTAACTTTTTCTTGAAGTCTTCTGTCTACTTTATGTTTTATAATGAGGTGAGCAATACACAAGAATTTATTGCTTGTAAAAATGTTAGAAATAGAGTTTTGAAACAAAAAAAATATATTAAGTTACAAATATTAATTAATAATAAATAAATAACTTTTACATTTTTAACTGAAAGATTTTACACAAATAATAAATAAATAAAAAATCATACTAACTGATGGTGTGTGTGTGTGCATCTGTTTTTCCATTAATCCAGAAGTCTAATAATGACTGAGTTATTAACAATTTCTATGGCAAATAAATAATGTTATTACAAGATGGATATTTTGAGTGATGACTAGAAATATGAATGAGGTGTGAAGTGTGAGATGATGCGAATGGACATGGACCCACGCATGCAAGTT
The DNA here is from genome assembly GCA_028023455.1 of Epiperipatus broadwayi. Lineage (NCBI taxonomy): Eukaryota > Metazoa > Onychophora > Udeonychophora > Euonychophora > Peripatidae > Epiperipatus > Epiperipatus broadwayi. The sequence continues at coordinate 11,781 of JAQFVV010002973.1, read as the reverse complement.
AGATCTTGGAATGGCAATAAACAGTAGGTTAGAAACTTAATGAATAAACATTTATTATGGCTTATAGACAAGCAATACTCATTCCCATTATTAGATATACATAAAGGAAAAGGAATTTTAATGATTGGTACACCATAACTAAGATCCTGATAACTTTTCAACCAAATTTAAAACATTAAATTATACTACAATTCATTTTTTTCTTATTGGCTACCCCTGATCACTGTTTGCACAATGTGAACTTCCCACATTTCTTCATGGTGTCAATATAAAATAATAAAGAACTGTGCAGTAACATAATAAAATATTCAAAAAGAAAATCCAAAAAAAAGTCGATAATTAAAAATCAAAACAAACCTTTCCTGCCACCCCACCCTACCTCCCTCAGCTCAAAAAAAAAGTGTTCTTTAAAAACGAACTGTTTGTCTTTTTTAAAATTAAAGGCCCAAAAATTAAGGAATAACTTTTTGCTATCATATAATATAGTTTTCTGTAGTGTAAAGATTTGAAACAACAAAATAGAAAAGCCTCGTAATAAATTAACAAAAAAAAAGACAATTCAGAATCAAAACAACCCCTCCACCCTCTAAAAAACCAAATGTTGGTTTATTCAAAAGTACCAAATTGTTGAAGTCTTTCAGCAAATCAAAACATCAAACAAAAAAAGATAAGTTCAAAGCAAACAACCAACCCCCCCCTCCACCATCTAAAAAACAATAAAGTGTTTGTTACCGTATTTTTGTGTAAACAAACCGACGGAGTGTTAATCGATAATTTCAAAGCAAACCAATACTCTTAACACCATCTAAAAACAAAGTGTTTGTTTCTTAAAAAAACGAACCAAAAAAGAAATAAAATGGGTGAAAAAAAACAACTTTGGTTTACCATAAATAATATTATGTAAAGAAACCGATGGACAGTTAGTTGATAATTTAAAAACAAACCAACATCCCTAGACCATCTAAAAACAAAGTATTTGTTTATTAAAAAATGAAAAAAAAAACCCTGGGTAGAATAAAAAAAAAACTTTGGTGGTTTACCATAATATTATGTAAACCAAACAGACGGGCCTATGACGAAAAAAAAATTAAAAACTGGTTGCAAAAAAAATCTTTTACCGTAATATTATGTAAACAAACAGACTGCCCGTGAATCGGTATATTGATGTGCATTGAATGAAAAAGAGCGCCATCAAATGGTAGGGTTCAGTATTCATACTATTACCAAAATTTCTTAATAAAAAATGCCATTTAGTTATTAAAGAAAAAAAAAGTAATAAAAAAGACGTTCTTTAATAATAGGTCAAAAAAAAAAAAATGTAAGAAGATATTTACTATTTAGTTATTAAAAAAGGTCAGTTATTTAATAATATGTCGATGATATTAGTATCATTATATTAAAATAATAATATATATATTTAAAAATTAATGCAAACTAGAGAGAAAACAAATTTTAAAACAATTATGTGAAGAAGAAATACAGTTTGATGCTATATTGTTTTGGTGCTATACGTGGGCTCAATGGGATTCATTTTTAGCTTATGCAAATTGACGGACTATCAAAACAAATTTGTCTTTTAATTTGTATCATATTATTCCATTTTTTATTAATGGCTGTTCAATCCTTAAAAAAAAAAGAAGAATGATACGCCTGCCCCTTTATCAATTTCCATCTTCTTGATTTGATTACAAATTTTTATAACTAATAAATGATTCCCTTTTTTAAATATTTGCAGCATTTTTAGTTATCCCCCCTCCCCCATTTACTATTAGCAGGAAAATCCCATTTAGCTATTTGTTTGTAAAAATCTTTGACAAATGACCTGTCAATCCACAATTATGACACTTGTATTTCTTACTTTAAATCTGCATATTCTTTTCTCTTTTAACAGCGAAATATATACGGGGTCAGACTATAATCTGGCAACTGTACAACTATAAAGTAACTTAAATTGAGATACAAAGTTTTATTAAATAAATCCACAAATTTATTTACTCTGAATAAAATATATATTAGTAGGTAGAATAATGGAATCGGTCCTATCTCAGTAAATAGATAGATAAACAAATAGATCACTAATTGAGATGATCTTTCACTAGCAATTGTTGTAAGCACCTTTTCTCATACATATCTGAGTCAGCTTTCACTCAGCTAGTCTTGTTTTTTACTCATTTTTTTTCTTCTTCATACTACTGCCTCTTCCTCCATTAGATGTTCTGCAAGAATTTTATTAACATATTGCTAGACTTTACTATAATGTCAATTAGAATGTTCCTTGCAGTTAGTTTATTTTACTTTTCTGGATATAATTATTTCTAGAATCATTCAACATACGCATGTATATATTTAAACTCCCTTCTAATTAAATTAAGTTCAGTATGTACAATATACTTGTATTTAAATATTGTATATATAACTTTATTAATAAATATATACATAAGTAGTCAGTATACAAAACAGCAATGACAACTGCTGTCCTCTTTAGTATTCTCTGTCGTTTGTGCATTTACCTTTTTATATTTATTGTTGGCTTAACTTTAAATTCTACCCTATATTGTAGAATAGTTTTATTTGTTATTCCTATAGCTTAGTGTAGATTCATTTAGCAATATTTGTCTAAGCTTTCCATCTTGCACGTCCCATAACAACTGGTCTAATAGCATCTTTTCTGGATAGTCTCTAAATTCACATTTCTTAATTAATTCTCACAGTAATATAACATATCTCTGTATGTTTTCATTTGATCACTGCATTTTATTTTGGAAGTAAAGTCATGTTATGTATTTTGAAGTTGACTTGCAGCAACATCTTTTATATGTTATCTTCATATGTTTCTGGGTCAGAGACAATTTGGTACTTGCAGCACATCCTTTCCCAACTTCCACAGTAGGGTAGAAACTTTTAACTTGTTATTGGTAATGTTATTAATTGTCATGTACATTTCAACATGACTAAATTGTTTATGTTGAAAGACGCTATTGTAGTACTGGGCATTACCATATTGTACATGTATGTTAGGATCTTGAGACTGCATCAATTGATGTGTACAGAACCAGTTCTAAACTAAGGCAATTGTGCAGCCATTATTTATTTTGGGAATAATATACAAATAAGGTTTAAAACTTAACAATGAGTTTATTATTCAGAATATATCATATTAGCAGTCTGTTAGATTTTTAACTAGTGGCTTGAAGGTTGAATTCTATAAATTAAATCAATCTTAATTATGCATGCACAGTTCCTTATGGTAGTGAACTGTAATGTTACATTGTTTATACAGTACATTATTCTGATAACTCTTCGTTAACTTTTCACTACAATGAGCTCTTCAGGATATTCATCATTCCTGGACTGCAGATTTTACAAGTACTCTATTGCTCACATTATTCTTAGCATGAAATTGCTCTCTGGGTATATTCTTAACGTTCTGCTAACATTTTGTGATCATCCACCAATTTACCTAAAGTTTTATTATTGTCTTCTTGTCAATTACTTTAAAAATTGGCATAATTTTACTTAATAGGAATTTTAATTATTTCTACAGTCAATACTAACATTTCTTACATTGATCACTTATGGACATACATATATAACTTTATTTATACACAACAATAAGCATCTTTCCTTATAGATTATCAGAATGGACTACCATTTCAATTAATATTAAACTTGTAGTATGATAAGAAGCCAAATAAAAAAGACTAAATATATTTAGTACAGAAATTTAATTTATTAATGTAGAAGATACAGATGGAAACATAATGGATGAAATTAATCATAAAATTAAACTTGATTGGAGTGATTTTGGTAGAACTAACTTGATACTAAAAGGAAATATGCCTATGTGTTTGAAAAGGAAGATTTTTAATAAATGTGTTTGACCAGTTCTTACTTATGGATCTGAGAGTTGGACACTTAATAGAAGAGCAATGCAGAGACTTCAGACCACTCAAAAAAGTATGGAGAGATGCATGTTGGGAGTAACAAGAAGAGATCGAAAATGCAATGTATGAGTAAGAGAACAAATAGGTGTTACTGACCTCACTGAAAAAATTAAAAGACTGTAGTGGAGTTGGGCTGAACATATTGCTAGAAGAGATAATAAATAGATGGACAATTGAAATGTTAAACTGGATTCCAAGAGATTGTAAAAGATCCAGAAAGAGACCACATGTGAGATGGATGGATGAAATAAAGTGTGCAGGGATGATGTGGAGAAGGGAAGTTAAAGATTGGAGAAGATGGCTTGAACTTGGAGAGACCTTTATCCTGCAGTGGATTGATAATGGTTGATGATGCTGTTATGTATATATATATTTCATTGGTTTAATATCTTACAAAAATTTTAATAAAAGCCATGTGACTTATAATATTCCCTATACTATCTTCCAATATTCAGAATATAGTAAAAAAATTCTTATAAAATCTTTTTTTCTAGATTTGATTTTACTAAACAATAGTTGAGCTTTCATACTATTTGTAAATTTTATTATACAATCTGATCTTACTATTTATATATTCAGCACTTCAGCATATCTTGCATATGGCAATATAATTTATTTGGCTATATTTAAATTGATCAGTTACATTAGAAAAAATGAAACATTGTGCTTTTTGTCATTACTTTTTTAATCAAATGACTCGCACATACTTTAATTATTTTCTACCAAACCCTAAAACTGAAGTCTTAAAACTAACACGATGGCATTTTCAATACATCACAAGTGTTGAAGAGTATTGAAAAATTAAATAAGACTCCCAGATTAGATATTTGACAAATAATGCGAGATTTTTATATTTCTATTTTTTATTTTCATTTATATATTATGTAGGCAATAATTGATAGCTAAATGATTTATGGATGGAGTGCCTAAATAAACTCTTAAACTCAATAAAGTAATTTAAAGTGAATAATTAAACCTTCATGCTCTCATCTCCAAATGCTGTAGATTGGTCCATACATATAGCTTGGGTGATAAAGAATAGAGGGATCCATTCTATCTTTAAAAAAAAAGACTTTATCTTGTGTTTGGAAGTGAGAGTATTCATTATAAATAGTGTTACATCTGTAAAGCACATGTGCAGTGGTTTTAGTCATTTTTATATAATTTATATGTTTAAAAAAATTTTGTTAATGAAAAAATGTTTTCATTTAAAATGAATTTTTATAAAAAACACACTCTAACAATACAAATTTATTTGCTAAACTATTAAAGTAATTTTAATTTTTTTAAAAATGTACCACTGAAAGTAGACATACACTGTAAACTATGATATTTGTCATTGTTGATGAATGGAACAAAAATTTACAAGTGTGCACCCACATCACACAATAATCAATTTATATAAAAATTTAAAAAACTTATAAATCAACAAGTGATGTAGTAAAGGAATATATTGCACAGAAACCTCTTTCTCACACATTTACACACTTGATCAAAACAATATATCAGATAGCTAACCTCCTACATCCTGAGTTCCCTCCATTCTAACAACATGGTTGTGACTGGAGATAAGATGCTGGCTTCAATCTATAAACACTTCAAAAATAAATTTTTTAAAAAAGATTCAAATCATCATATATTTACTTTGGGACAGCAGATGGATGAACATTATTCAAAACACAAGATTTTATACAAAGTTTGGAAAACATGCCTGAATCTTCCCATCCAGTTATATCAAATATTATATTTCAATACCTAGTCAATTTACCTAAAAATATCTTGCAGACCTGGTCAATTTCCTATCAAAGAAAATTTATAAAATTCATGACATATCCAATAGCAATTGTTTCATATATCACCATCCACAATACAAAATATAAGACCAATATCCATGCATTCATTAGGATTAAAATTGCTTGAAAAAATATTAAAAAACAAGATGTAGCCACATACATACCAGTGCTGTCATAGTCACAATTTTCTATACAAGAGTTACCCATAAGACAAGCAACATTATTATTTAAAATATACATTGACACTGAGAAATGTAAAGAAATAGAGCCCAATGGTAGTACAGCTTATCATTAAAAGAGCATTTGGTTCTGTCCCAATTGATATTTTGATACAAACTTTAAGAAACACTAACATATCTATTTAATATATACTTACAAATTTGGTGATAAACAGGGAAATAATTATTACTTTAAATGGCAAAATGTCTCCTTCATTTAACCCTAGTCAATCAATAGCTCAAGGATCACTACTTAGCACTTTATTATTTACAACTTACATGAACCAATTTATTACCAACATAGAAAAACATTTTCCAGAAATCTATATTTCCTCATTGGGCCATTGTATAATCTGTAGAGGATACATGGATGATATTAGCCCTCCTTACAAGCAAAAATGAAATTCAGACAGTAGTAAAAGTTTTGAAGGATTTTACCACCTCCTATAAACTTGAATTCAATCTCTACAAATCGTGCATACTACATATATACAGATAAAATATATACAACATGTTTCTTGGATTACCAACAACATATTTAAATTTTTCTTTCTACCCGAGCAACATGATTATCAGCAGAACATGTAACATCATCTCTGTCAAAGGGTTAACCTTTTGTCAGTTATGATAAGATTATATCCACATCTGTAGAAGATATTTAAGGTAACACTAAGAGATACATCTTTATACACAAAATATCTTCAAACAATTATAACACCAATTATTCTAATTACAAATATTAAGGAAACATTTCTACAAGAATAATGGCATGGAAAATACATACTCTTTTATGTCCAAATAGAAATGAAGATGCTAAATTTTCCTGTGCTTGGCATTAATAATAGGCAACTGATAAAAGATTTTAATATTGACTCTGAATCCAAGATTTAAATGAAATCATGTCAGTACAGAAACTATATGTCAATTATAAACAGTGAGGATTGCCAATTCCTCTACAAGCTTTATGATAAATGCTTAGCCAGAGCCAGCACTTAAAATATCTCTGTCAGGAACCCCTCCCCAGACCCCTGACCATGGTTTCGTGCTGAACCTACCCTGACACCTCTCTGAGGAGTGCCAAAGCACGAAACCATGGTCAGGGGTTTGGGGAGGGGTTCCTGACAGAGATATTTTAAGTGCTGGCTCTGGCTAAGCATTTATCATAAAGCTTGTAGAGGAATTGGCAATCCTCACTGTTTATAACTTACAAGCTTAAGAGATAGGGTCATGTGATCTATGAATTGATCTATGACTTTTATTTTGACTATATGTCAATTATGTCTCAAGAACAAAGATCAAAAAAATGTAGCTTACAAGATGCACAACCATACATCACAAAAATATTTAAAAGTATAATATTTGCTTGAAGGAATACAATCACTAACAAGATGGTTTAGGACTGGTTTTTAGTGAAACAGAAATTTTGCCTGAGAAAGATTGTATGTTGAAGCTATTTAGGAATCCTCTTTCCTACTTTGGAAATGGAAGAGTCTAGAAAATGAACAAAGCAAAACTCTCCATATGTGCTAGTATAAGATAGCGATCATGTGAAGTAAGTCTAGATAATGGTTAAAAATAGCATATCTCACACAGTCCATATAGGTTATCAAACTTCACGGAATAATCATTTCTATAGAAATAATAATAATAATAATAATAATAATAATAATAATAATAATAATAATAATAATAATAATAATAATAATAATAATAATAATAATAATAATAATAATAATAATAATAATAATAATAATAATAATAATAATAATAATAATAATAATAATAATAATAATAATAATAATAATAATAATAATAATAATAATAATAATAATGTAGTAGTAGTAGCAATGGTAAAACAGGAGGCAATGGTAATACTAAAAATATGTATTATAAATGTAATTTTTTCTAAATATAAGTATATGGAATAAGCAAACTTAATTTGATATCAATTCTTCAAGACTAAAACAAGGACTACATTGGTACCTAAAGATTTGTTAAGATTTAAGATTGACATAGCTGCTCTTAATAAAATTTGTCTATCAGAGGAACGGAGTTTAATACAACAGATAGATAGTACTACTTTCAATAGCACATAAATAACTCACTACTCAAAAGATGTAATGTTTAGGATTATAATATTGTAGAAAATTTTCATTTAAATTGTTGCGTTGGGTCTGAATCACAGACCCAATTAGCCGAAAAATAATACAAATACCTGAGTTACCATTAATATAATCTTTATTATATATATATATGAGAATATATACATTACTGAATGTTATAGATTAAAGTAAACTCTGGGCTCTGCGTTTATGGTCCTACCGCTTCCAAATACACCTGATAGCTTGCCTCACGGATAGGGAAAGTGTCTCTTCCGGCTGTACAAGACAGCTTGCCTCGAGTCAGCAGTAGTCATAACAGTGTCTGGTCCCTATGGAACTTGCCTAGCTGTTGCTATTATGTGGGGATGCTTACTGCTGTTCAGGTTAGCAGAGCTTCCCTGGGAGAACGCGTACTTCTTTGTAGGTTAGACAGACGTTCTCCCCCCGATTCTCACAAAAGGCCGACTATTTATAACCAGATCCCTGACCTTACTGAAAACATTCAGATTCAGTGATCAATCATTGGCTATATATTTAGCTGTACATTAGCCTATTGGCCAGCAGCAAACAATGCTTAATCCAATCAGATAAAGATGAAATCTGGAAATAGTCCACTTCTGAGGGAAGGGAGGACTATAACAGAAATACATTATTCTGACATATTTGTAAGCAGACTCATAATGAACCATAATAGATATCAATGTTAATTTATATACAATATATATGTTTGAAGGTCCAATGAAAGAGGATGTCTTCTTTCATCAAACTGAATGTATTAGCATTAAATGAAGAGTAAAATTGTATTTTCAAGTTTATTAAAATGATTAATTATGAATTTGCTTACAAATAATTCAGAGTAATGTATTAGAATGAGAACGTTCTGTCGTATGATGAACAGAAAGATAGATACAAGTTTTTTTAGAATGGCAAATCAGTCAACGAAAAGAGAATGCTTGATGTTGGATTTGCCATAAAATCCTATTTAGTACTTCTGTTGCTAAAATTTTTTATCATATAAATAAAAGATAATGATATTAAAATCTATCTTGCTCAATGATATATATTCTCATTTTATTAGTGCCTATGCTCCAACCTTAGATTTAGAGAATCCAGAGAAGAAAAGCCTTTACTCCTCATTGGATATCATTATTCCAGTCCTACAATTCAAAAATCCATTTTTTTCTTGGATATTTTAATACGTGTGTTGAAAAAATAGTAGAATTTGATCAAAATTATTAGAAATAATGATATCGGTGCTGTAACTTCAAATTTTGTATCATTCAATTTATGCATAACATGGATTGACTATCATAAATATTTTTAGGCAAAAAATGATATAAAGAAATATGGATACATTCACACTCAAAACAATGGCATTTACATACAGTAGAATTTGATCAAAATTACTGTAAATAATGATACTGGTGCTATAAATTCTAATTTTGTATCATTACACATAACATAAATTGACTATTACAATCATTTTTTAGGTAACAAAAACTGCTATAAAGAAATATGGATACATTCAAAACAATGGTATTTTTTAGATTTACAATATAGTTAGGAGGCAGAATACAAGAAAAGTCCACATTAACTAACAAGTGCAGATTTTTAAACAGATGATAGATTAGTATGAACCAAGATTAACATGATAATTCTCATATTCCAATCATAACCAGTAAAAAAAGTAATGTTTTTTAAAGAATAATCTACTATATATATTAAATTTCAATACTTATTAAACACTGAAATTGCTAATTTGTATGTCAGCAGTATGGTTTTACTGAAGCACTAGATAGGGATTGTATGCACAAGCCTTCTGGCATCCATTGATTACTCTGGTTAGCACAAGATGGCACTACTATATGGAGAGTTTTTGCCTGTTTACTAACAGTTATGTGCTAGCATGAGATGGTGATCATGTGATGTTTAGTGGTTTAACATGGGAATTACCTTACGAAGCATGTTACTGGTACAGAGAAATCTATTCCTGGATTCATTAAAAAGAAGAATTGTGACTTTTACTGAGAATAATCTTACTATTAATGACTTGATTAAAAGAAAATTTGACATCTTCTGTTTAGCAGAATAATGGATTAAATATAGAATTTCATAATAAATATAAAGATTTGAAAGCAGAATATCAATGACTAAAAGAAGACTTTTAAATCTTTGATTGATTAAAACTTCAAGAAGGATAAGAGATATTCACTAATTGTGATTGTTCTAAATCTTTTTTAATGCATTGAAGCCACATATGGATCTGAAAAATGTTATCACAATCCTGTTAAATCCAGAAATGTCACTCGCTTGGATAATGACAAAATTTTGAACAGGTGGAAAGAGTACTTTGATTAGTTTTTAATAATAATACAATAATTGTGATATCCTTTAATGATATATCTATTTTATCTGTTCATTTAGATTTGGACAAGGATATTCAACTTAGTGAAATCAAAATAGCTTTTTATGATTTAAAAAAATAAGGCTGTGAAATATCTGGAAATGATGGTGAGATTTTGTCTCCAAAAATACTGGAGTTGTTTAGCAATATATGGAGTCATGAAATTGTGCCACCTGATTTTAAGAATGTTTTCATTGTTCTAGTTTTTAAAAATAAAGTGAACAGAAAGGATTGCCATTATTATAATGGACCATCATTATTAGTAATTACAACAAAGATACTCTCAAAAATTTTGTTGAATAGGTGGCTTCTAGTTATAGATGAATTCTTACTAAAAGATTCAAGGTGGTTTTAGACAATCAATAAGCACTATAGATATGATTGTTGTTGCCAGACAAAAAAAAAGCTGTCATTAATAAAAGAGTGATTTATAAACTTTTATTGATTTAGTTATTTGATTCAGTTAATAGGGCAGGTTTATGGCATTGTTCAAAATTAGTTGGTTATCCACCAAAATCCTTTTATATATCACAATTTCTACTTAATGGAATGTCGGAAAATATTATTACTACAGGTAGTAATCAGGTATTTGAAATAAGATCAGTGAATGATGTATTTTACGCTTCAAATAAATAGGATATTCCAAAACCAATAGATCATAAAAATATCATTTAAAATAAGACATGGGCTTAAGATCTACAGTATTCTAATCAAAAAGCCATAAATTCTAAATGTACTTATGTAAAAGTTTACCAACATTATTGATATATTAATGCATAACAAAATATACTGTATTAATTAATGATGAGTTTAAGACAATAAAATAATATGTTGATAGCAATAACAATAATAATATGGATGATGATTAGCATTAAGATCACAGACAACTAAATGTATTTTTAAAATAACAAGATTTATTTACACTATTTACAATTTTTTTAAAATAATAAAGAATTGAAAAACATACATCTATTTTAGATACAATATAAAGCAAGATATATTTTATTTGAGTACCGATATATCAGTTTTGATGCACTGATATGTTCAGTCACATAATATCCATTTATAATACACTATTGAAAGCATTAAAATATAAATTAAATTTTATGAATCAATAATTTAATAATGGAAATTATCATGTTAAGCACAAATGACAATTACTATTGTTTAGCATAATGACATTCATTACATAAATATGGAAACAGACAACAGAAATCAAATGTATGCAGGATACTAAACTTTGCCTATGTCCATAAAATACTCATTCTAAATATTGAAAGATCTCACCGATCCATCGGTGAACTACTACTTGATGGCAAT
>JAQFVV010002972.1:0-16257 GCA_028023455.1 Epiperipatus broadwayi | reverse complement strand
ATAAAAGAATAGATGCATTAATAAAGAATAGGGAGTTGGAGAGCTAGAGACTAGTATTAGGTAATAAGAGCTTAAATATATATATAGAAGTAAGCAGAATATTGGGTGCTAGTTAGTTTATGATAATAGCAAGGAAGAAGTAGTTTATTGTTTAAGGCTCAAACAGGATCTTATTAGCATTTGATAATATACCTGTAAATGGAAAAATATGGGTGATTTAGTTACAAATTGTAAGGAAGGCATAGAAAATATTAGGCATCATTAATTGAATGTAAATGGCAGAAAGCAGAAAAATTTAAATAATGAAGTTATGGAAAAATAAATATGAACAAAGTGATTGGTCCGAAAGTGGGTTAATGGGTTTTTATGCTGGGTTTGAAAAGATAAGGGAGTTTTAGATTTAAAGGCCATGGAGTTGAAACAAAATTGAGTTTGTGGAAATGGGATGGAGCAGATTATGGGAAAACTTAGGGTGGGGGAATGAGAAAAGGAAAGTAAAGTGTCTAACAGGTTTCTCTGAGGCATATTAATGATATATTCCTGACTACGTTTAAGGAGATATGGTAGGTGCATCTATTAATAAAAATGAGTTTTTTGATTTTGATTTAATTTTTAAAAAATATTATGAATAAGATATAAATAAAAGATCTGAATTAAATAAAAACAATATCAGAAATTTTTTATGTTTATTTAATTTTTTTTATTGTATTAATCTTTTATTTATATCATTATTAATAATAAATTTTAAATTAACTTTAATTCAAAAAAACACATTTTTAAAATGAGTATAAAAAGTTTGCTAATCTTTAAAAAGTAACAATCATCAAGTTTTAAAATAAATTATGGTCAAACGACCGTCACAACTATAATCAGTATCCTCAGCTGAGAGATGGTATTTAATATTTCCATTTATGTTTTTTATTGTTATATATAGAGAAGGAGAGTAAATTTTTATTTAGTATTTATAAAATAGAATAAAACTTATGAGTTAAAATGTATATAAAGTAGAAACAAAAGTGATATTTAAATTAAAAAGTACAGTCTAAAAATTGGCTAGAATTGAGCTTAAACTTTTAGTTAAAAGATGGCTGATACCCAAAGGGAATGTAGCTGATACAAATTGTAATATTGAAAGCTTTTGCGAATTACAGTAACTATTGTGTTAATAAAATTAAACAAATAAAAGAATGTGCTTTGTACTGAAATAGATTAATCGAATAAAGAAAGTAATTGATCAAATTAAATCCGGATTTCACATCCCCAAAAAAATATGTGTAACAACTATACTCTCCAGAAAGAAAATTGCAAACATGACTGTGAATGGTGGGAGAGAGATATAAAAGAGCATGCAGGAGACAGACTCTCAGGGTCTTTTTTTCTTTGTATCGAAAGCTCTTCTGCTGCTGTGCTTTTGACATCACAGCATAGTGCATTCTCCGGGTTACGGTCGGGTGGACGTTGCTGGCCCCAGTACTTTCCCCACAACAAGGGGCCAGTACGGGTGTACTTCGATCACAGGATCTCGGGCACCTGCCTGGAGATAATCCAGCCAATTAGAACTGAAACAGATAGCACCGATCTTCTATATGGGGTATAAACACCCTAAAGGGATCTTTCAGGGTATGAGCTCAAGATCAAGGAAAGGTATCACAATGAACTTATTTAGTTAATTGAAGATAAGATAATAAAAAGATTATATTTTGTAACAATAAAATGTTCATTTAGGCAAAATGTAAAGTTGGAAGCTGTTGGGAAAAGAAATCATAGTAAGTAAAGAATATATTTTCCAAAATAGTATGTGTATGACAGCATTTTTATTTTTGTTTGTTTTTAAAATTTTTTATGAATTTTTTTTTTCCCTCCTTTTTTATATATTTTGAGTTCCTTGAAAAAGACTATAGAAAAAAATAAAGAAATAGTCCAAACATTGGAAATCTATTTTAATATATATTTCATTTTTGTGGCAAAAAAATAAAAAACAAGTTTTTAAAAGATTTGGTGTATGTTATAATTATTTTTTAAAAGTATTTTGACCACTTTTAATAAAAAAATCTAAGGTGAAAGAGTTTATTTTTATTTATTTTAACTTATTTAGTATATAACTATAGATTTTGGATCTGAATATTTCATTGATACAGGAACTTATCTATGTTGGTGAAGGCAGGATTTATCATTTATTTAATATTTATTTATTCATGTTGATTTCATGATTATTGTTGTATTTTGTCAAATTATTTCTCATTAATAAAAGTGTGCAATGGTCTAAATTGTTGGTCTGTTCACTTAATGTATATTCATGTCGCTGGTCGCTCAATCAGGACACAGCAGTTATTTTAATGAAAGACAATTTCATATGCCTACTTCATTTTGTTAATATTTCTTTTTTTGTTTAACTGTTCACCAGTAAATACATAACTACCTTTTTTAAAATAAATAACAGGAATTAATTTTTTAAAAAAAGTTTATTATCATTGCTTAGGGGATAACTACATTGTGTGGAAGGAAAGATAATGCTTTAATTATTGAACTGTAATTTTTGAAAAGGAAAATTATTTATTTATTACAATAGCTTTATTTGAAAGAATATGTGAGTAAGGTATGAATATTAACAAAGACCTCTTAATAATGATTATTTTTTGCTTATTATTATTTTTTTAAGCTAAATAAATGTATGCTCTTTACAATTTTTTTGTCTCTGTATAAGTATTGGATTGATAGAACTACAGATGATGTTTTTTAAATATTCAAAGTCTGCATGACATTTTATGAATTATTGAAATCATGGATAGGACATTTTTTAGATGTTTAAGAGATGCATATTACATTTTTGGAATATTTGAGCCTTTTTGTTTAAATAGTGCATGCTGTTTATTAGCATATTTTGTTAACTGGTATATATATATAATTATTGAAATATATAATTGAAAACAGGTGTAAATTACATTTTGAGAAATAACTGTGACAGCAGATATTATTATCGTGGTAGTCTCACATTATAGCTTTTTGAACTACAATTTATCTACTGTTACTTTATTATTTTGTTTATGCTCTCATGCATACAACTACATTATATATTTTGATACTGCTACATTTGACCATTCATTCTGCTTGATAGTACTTTTGCTAGGCCAGAACAATTAAATATACCATTTAGCTGAGCCAAATTGTGAACTGCTATCACAATTTACTATTTAGCCCCTTGGGTTCCCCTCTTTTCTTCCATAGTGTAAGCTTGTGGTTAAAACACCTGTAGAGGTCCCTACTATCGCATTTTATACGCATATGATCGAGTTTATAGCCTCAGTAAATATTACTTACGTAATCAATGTGCGTTTAATAAATTTATAATTACAACTTTAAATTACTGTAATAGATTTCTAAATATAAAATCTTTCCATTGACTCATTGTAAATCGAAAGATTTCGCGAGTATTAATGTGTAATAAGAAATGTGGACTTAATCAGTGAAGTATTGAATAGCTTCACGTTCGCAGATCTAACCGCTTCAGCTTCATCTATTTAAATAGAAAGTAGGTTGAAGTAAAGAAGAGTTCCCCTCTTTTCTTCCATAGCATAAGCTTGTGGTTAAAACACCTGTAGAGGTCCCTACTATTGCATTTTATATGCATATGATCGAGTTTATAGCCTCAGTAAATATTATTTAGCCTAGCCTAAAAGATGGCCAGTTTAATAGTTGGCTAGTGTAAAATATGGCTCTGCGGTGTGTTTTGCAATCAATTGCTCTCACAATTCACACTTGCATACCATATTAGAAGTTTCCACATGTTGCACACTCAATGTCAATGCTGACAATTCAAAATTATAGTTACAGTATTATTTTAGGGTGACTGGATTTTAAGCTAGCGGAACTTTTGAATTATGTCATTTTAAGTAATTACCTTTCTCATCAAGTGATGTAGTTTTACTAAGTATTAATTATTGTAGTATAATCAGGATTACCCACATAAACTGGAAAAAACCAAAATTAAAAAAAGGTTTCATCATGGAATGATGTTCGACAGCTCAGTTACAATGTCACATCATTCACAAGATTATGATAGAACCAATAAAATGGCCAATTGTAAAAGTCAGGGTTGAAAGAGCAAGCTACCACTTTCCAATGCCAGTTCACTTCCTTGAGGGCATATAGTTTTAGAAATTCTAAGCTTCCTTTCGTCAGACTGGGTACAATCCTGTGAATCATCAAAAGCATCCGGTCCCCCTCCCCACTTATTGCAGCGCTATGTGCTGCCTATTTCACAATGTGTTTAAAATAAATCCATTTCGGATGTTCTGATAGGCTGAACATTCATGCTGTACATATGTAGCAAATTGTTTCAAATAAATGCATGTTTTTAAAAGCAAAAAAGAATCCAAGCAAAAAAAAAAGGAATTTGATTTGTTTCCAATCAATAAGTAGAGCAATAAATTTATTTAGTATTTCTTTTTGTTGTTTTTTTTTTGATACATTAACAATGATACTAAAAAATTGGATGGGAGGTAAGGGAATCATTATTAATTTTTTAATTTTGAATCAAAGTTTTTTTTTAACCTGCATGTTCTTAATAGGAGAGAGAAAAGTTGCTTAAAATTAATTCTGCGTTCTTATAACCAAGAAAAAGTTGTATTTTTTTTGGTAAAAATAATATTAGAAATCGGACAATAAACCAAAAAAATGAATCATTATTATTTTTTAATTTTGAATGAAAGTTTTTTTTGTGTAACTTGCATGTTCTTAAGAAAAGAAAAAAAGTTCTTTAAAATAAATGTGTGTTCTTATAACAAAGAAAAAGTTATTTCTTTTTGTTATCAAAATAATAATAGAAATTGGAGAGTAAACAAAAACAAGGCCGGGGCCCGGTAACGTTATATTGATATGTTGTTGGCTAGAAACAACACCATCAAGCGGGATAGATGATCAAATGTATCAGTATCTATATTTTTATCTATAAAGTAATAATAAATGTATTAAGTATGCTTATATGCAACTATAGAGAAGTTTGTTATTGCTATAAATTAAATACTGCTTAGCGCTTAGTGCTTTCGAGAACTTATGGCATTCTCATATTCATAACAAGATTGCACATTTATTACATTCCGTATAAAATATACAGTTAACATCATTACTACAAAGTAGTAATTAATTATTATCAATTATATATTTATTTTATTTTGAAATAAGTGCATATTAATTTATTAAAAATAAAATTTTTTTTACTAAATCTTAATTCATGCCAAAATAATAATCAAGGGTAGTGGTGGAAATGTTTTCTCTTAATTTTCCTCCCTAAATGAGCTGCCTGGATTGTGATTTTTACCTAAATTGAGTATTCTATTTGCAATAATATTTTACCTTAATTTTCTAATCTAAATTGATTACTGACCTTGATCTTACATTCTTCTGCTATAGGATATGTCTTTTTTGTCATGAGGATTCATTTAATTTTTTCCCTCCAGTAATATATTCTAAGAAGATCCATAATTGTTTTTACATATATTTCTCTAGTTATGCTTCAAGAATTATATCTAATCGAGACAGAAATATATATATATTGTAACAAACCATTTTGTTACACTCTTAAATTTTACGAGATTGCAACGAACGGTGGCCGTTCGAGGGCGCCACTAAACATTTCTGCCTAGACCGTATTATAAAAATTTTTTTTATAATAACGGTTAATTTATTTACGAATGGCAATCACCAATTGCAAACCTTAAAATTATTTTCTTTTTAACGGACCAAAAGACTACAAAATGAAAGATAAGAATTAATTATAATAACTAAAAAAAAAAAAAAACAGATCGACGTTTAAATATTATTGAAATATTTATTAACCTTTATTCTATTTGTTGGTTATTCCCTTCCTTCGCATTTGTCAAATCAAACCCTCCCGATCCTTTTTCTTTCTAATCAAGATTTAGCATGTATCGTTCTCGAAGGATCATGCGCCGTCACTTTACCAATTATACACTATCATGGTATATATCTATGAGTGAACTCAAGGGCGACTTACTGTAAGAGTGCGTTTGTTAAAAATAAACGCACTCAAACCTCCTCTTTCTAATACCAAATCTTTTACTTGTCCTTAGATCGAGTATACAATTTTTCTTATCACTATTTATACATTGTAAGAACAACAATCATATAAACTAAAGGTAAGTTTAATTAATAGGCTGTAACAAAAAAAAATTAAATAATAAAAAAAGACAATATAATGTGGGTTAATTTAAATTAGTAAGTACATCTACTTAAAGACTATATCCCTCCCTTTCTATTGCTGAAACTTTGAAATATTTGAAGTGAAGGCTTTTCTTTCTTTTTTTTTTTTTTAAATCTATTACGCAAATGTCTCTTGAAATTACAACAAAACAAAAAAGTCTATTTACCCTGATCGATCAGTGTACATCCTGTGTGGGTGGATTATTTCACTCTATATTCTTCGTGGTTTGTCCGTGTCTTCTTCCAGTCCTTTCTCCTCGGCTAGCTCTCTATGTCTAGCATTTACAAGGCAGTTCCAGGTGGCAATAGCAAAAGGTTCCCAAAAGGGAAAGTTCTGTTAGCTCTAGCCGTTCAACATTTTCTCCTTGCGCTTTTTAGGTCTTTACTATTCAACAGTCTGAGCCGAATTGAATCTTATAGATTAGATATTGACCTCAGCAGAAATCTAATTAATTTTTGAACAAAAGGAAAGTCTGTAATTATAGTTTTTTCTTCCAAAGTCTCAGTTCACATCTTTAATATTCTCTTCTTTTATTTCATATTTTATTGTAAAATTCCAAAGAAACATTCCAATTGATCAGCATAATAGATGGCATAAAAATACCTTCACTGTCAAAGTCCCAACAATAGAACTAATTGCTTTCTCTTACTTTCTATCTTTAAGATTTTTTTAAAGACTAAACAAAAGACAAACTTTTATCAGTAAGCAAGATCTTGATCTAATTTATTTTAACTTCTTAAATCCCCATTTTAAAACTAAGTGTTAATTTATTTTTTTAAAATTATGTATTATAAAACGATATTTATATTTTAACAAAATATATATGTGCGTGTTTATTTATTTCTAATAAAATAAGTTTATTACAATGTATATATTTTATTTTTACAAAATATGTGTGTATATAAATGTATGATTATGAGCTGGCAGAAAAATACCAGCTCATTGCACCCTTTCCCAACAAACAAAAAAAAACTTAAAAAAAAAAACTCAATCATCTGTGAAGTCTTTTCCCATTCTTTCTTAGGAGTAAATATACTCTTCCCCGCGGGTTCATTACAATTTCCCCACCTTACTTTAGAACCTTCTTCCGGCTCACTATACTCCATATCGCCTAATTTCTCTAGTGCTTCCTCTATTGACAAACGTCAGTTCTCAGCCAACCTACGCTGAACCCCCATCAGAAGATTATATCTTATAGTCCTTTCAATCTGGAATTGATCCATCGGGTAAGCCTCCAGCGCTCTAAGTTTCACTGCCTGTCATTGAAAAAACTGGCTATAGGTTTCATTTCTATCCTCTCTATATTTTTCCCATGATGTTTTTATATGTATAGCTTCTTGTTTTTCCATGCTCCAGAAACCTCTCAGAATCATCGTTTTGTATTCTTGGAATGTTTGAGAACTATAGTTCACCGCTTTCCACCATTCTTGAGCAGGACCACTTAAATGGCTTGTCGCTATAATGACCTTCTTTTCATTTGACTTATGGAAATAAAAAAAATCATTTAAGCTATCATTTAAGCTATCCAAATAGGTGAATGGGGTTTCTTCCCCATCGCCTTTAAATACTCTTATTTGGATAAATTTTGCTAATGCTGGCCTTTCAGATTTAGCTTCTTCCTCTACTTCATTAGTTGTCCTTTCCATTATACTTTGATTCAAATCTCTTACTTTTCTTTTCAGACTCGATTCTATTTCCCCTACGGTCTGTTCTTTCCTTTCACTTTCTATCTTTTCTTTTGTAACCTTATTACCTTTGTAACCTGCGCTTACTATATCCCCTTCATCTTGTTTTTCACCATTTCTCTTTTCTCCTTTCTTTTTTAATTCATTTACGTCTTTTCTGAGGTTTTGGATCATTATTTTCATTTCCTTAATTTCTTCCCTATCTTTGATTACTATTTCTTTTAGCTCAGCGATAGCTTTTAGTATTTCTTCGAACTGATAACACTCGGGGTTTTTAAATGTCACCACCGGGCTTTCTATGGTACTTTCGTCTTCACTCATTCTATTTCTTTTTTTCTTTATTTCAAACTCAAAACTCTCCCCCATTGGGACACTAACTCTTTGCCCTAACTACCTGAACCTGCCTTACTCCACTTTTACCCTAATCTCAAGGTGTTTATTTAGTTAACGAGCCCTACATGTTGAGATGCCATTTTCTTTAATTAACATTTTGTTACGCTCTTAAATTTTACGAGATTGCAACGAACGGTGGCCGTTCGACGGCACCACTAAATATTTCGGCCTAGACCGTATTATAAAATTTTTTTTAATAATAAAGGTTAATTTATTTACGAATGGCAATCACCAATTGCAAACCTTAAAATTATTTTCTTTTTAACAGACCAAAAGACTACAAAATGAAAGATAAGAATTAATTATAATAATTTAAAAAAAAACAAAAACAGATCAACGTTTAAATATTGTTGAAATATTTATTAACCTTTATTCTATTTGTTGGTTATTCCTTTCCCTCGCATTTGTCAAATCAAACCCTCCCGATCCTTTTTCTTTCTAATCATGATTTAGCATGTATCATTCTCGAAGGATCATGCACCGTCACTTTACCAATTATATCAAATATCATGGTATATATCTATGAGTGAACTCAAGGGTGACTTACTATAAGAGTGCATTTGTTAAAAATAAATGCACTCAAACCTCCTCTTTCTAATGCCAAATCTTTTACTTGTCCTTAGATCGAGTATACAATTTTTCTTATCCCTATCTATACATTATAAGAGCAACAATCATAGAAACTAAAGATAAGTTTAATTAATGGGCCGTAACAAAAAAAAATTAAATAATAAAAAAAAACAATATAATGTGGGTTAATTTAAATTAGTAAGTACATCTACTTAAAGACTATATCCCTCCCTTTCTATTGCTGAAACTTTGAGATATTTGAAGTGAAGGCTTTTCTTTCTTTTTTTTTTTTTTAAATCTATTACGCAAATGTCTCTTGAAATTACAACAAAAAAAGTCTATTTAGCCTGATCAATCAGTGTACATCCTGTGTGGGTGGAATATTTCACTCTATATTCTTCATGGTTTGTCTGTGTCTTCTTCCAGTTCTTTCTCCTCAGCTAGCTCTCTATGTCTGGCATTTACAAGGCAGTTCCAGGTGGCAATAGCAAAAGGTTCCCAAAAGGAAAAGTTCTGTTAGCTCTAGCCGTTCAACATTTTCGCCTTGCGCTTTTTAGGTCTTTACTATTCAACAGTCTGAGCCGAATTGAATCTTATAGATTAGATATTGACCTCGACAGAAATCTAATTAATTTTTGAACAAAAGGAAAGTCCGTAATTATAGTTTTTTCTTCCAAAGTCTCAGTTCACACCTTTAATATTCTCTTCTTTTATTTCATATTTTATTGTAAAATTCCAAAGAAACATTCCAATTGATCAGCATAATAGATAGCATAAAAATACCTTCACTGTCAAAGTCCCAACAAAAGAACTAATTGCTTTCTCTTACTTTCTATCTTTAAGAATTTTTTTAAAGACTAAACAAAAGACAAACTTTTATCAATAAGCAAGATCTTGATCTAATTTATTTTAACTTCTTAAATCCCCATTTTAAAACTAAGTGTTAATTTATTTTTTTAAAATTATGTATTATAAAACAATATTTATATTTTAACAAAATATATATGTGCGTGTTTATTTATTTCTAATAAAATAAGTGTATTACAATGTATATATTTTATTTTACAAAATATGTGTGTATATATATGTATGATTATGAGCTCCATAATTGTTTATACATATATTTCTCTAGTTATGCTTCAAGAATTATATCTAATCGAGACATATATATATATATATATTGAAGTAGTCATTCTGAAAGTCAGATTGAGCTTCACAGTCCCATCAAATATTTCACCACCAGACAGGGTTCAAATCTTATCTTTCATGTATATATATGCACCTATATTCCCAAAAAAATTTTTGCTTATTATTTTAATATATATAACACATTTAATAAAAGATAATAACTGTTTAATATGGTGGTTATTTAAAAGTCATGTATGTGCAGGAAATGTATATGTGCATTAAATGAGGGTAGTATTGTTCAAAGTAACATTTTTTTTTTATTATTCATTAATTTTTATTATATTAATCATTTTTTTCTATATGTTACTGTATATATTTTATAATGGTGGTAAGAAAGGATGATGCAATCTGTTCAAATATTAACAAATTAAAGGAATTTAATATGAAAATCCATTAGTCACCTTAGGAAAGAAAAATTATATGAAAACAATGTGCAAACTGCTAATGGAAACTTTATCATTTTTGAATCTATTTCTAAAAGCTGGAAATAGATTTTAAAACAATCAATCAAGAATTTATCAACTGGATTTCATTTTTTTATTAATAAAAACAAAAGATTGCATCCTGTTTGTAACCATATGATAGTGGCTGTATTTTACAATATCTCAGGTAGTATAGGTTAAAAGTATTCCTGAAACATCACTAGGAATATAAGGAGGTCTTGAATTTAAGGCAAGAAGTAATTATATTTTTAATTGAGTTGCTTAATTAATCCATACCAGTTTAATTTTCAATGAAATGTTTTGCCTAATGAGGGAAGAGATGCACCTTTCCCGGTCACTCCAGAACCATCTCCCACAAGCATGTCGCCCTATGCTTATAAATCTATGAACTATTATTATACTATGCTTAAAGAATGAATAATGGAGCAGTGCTATCTGACCTGCAAAGAAGAAAGTGAAATCCAGTTAGACTGCAAGATGAGTTGCATTAAAGTGGACCCATCCATCAACAAGAGCAGAAGGTAATAGTGCAATGCTGCCATTTAAGACTATAAGTCTTTTCTATAATAATCTAAAAACCTTCTTAAATGTAAACATGCTAATGACTGCTAATTTGTAATCTTATCTAAAACTAGGCTTAAGCCAGTAATTAGTACTGTAATGGTATGAAAAGTAGAGCTGCTTTAACCTAACCTAGAAATGCAGGTAGAGGGGTTCGAACCTCACATACTCTAGATTGCTACTAAGCGACTTACTCCCCAAACCTCACTAAAATTTATTCTTAATGTATGCCCAGTGGTCAGGGAGAGATAAGACCACAAAATGAATTTTAACAAGTAGATATACATATAATGACCAGATTTATATATGTGTGTCACACAAAGAAAAACAAACAATACTATAGAGTTTTAATGATAGCGAATGACAGACAAAAGAAACCTGTATTAGTTATGCTAGCAAGATTCTACAAAATTTCACTGATTGAGATGCATGGTATTACCTTACAACCATGTACAGATATATATGAAAAATCCCTTCTTTTGTAATGATAATGATAGACAAAAATTTATATTATAATTTTTCTTAAAATATATATTTCCAACCAATGGATGGGTTACATAAAATTCAGGAGACATAATTCATTAACTCTATGGATAGAGCACATGGTAATAAATAAATGGTTAAACCCAACTAAACACTTTTTGGACATATTTAAATCACAGCCCTCTATGAATAACCAAAGAAAATGAAATAGTGACCCCAGCATAAATTTCCAGCTATGATTGAAACATTTCAATAATATTTTGAGAAATATTTCAAAATAAATATAAATATACAATATTGTATCCTATGGTGATAGCATATTGTGGGCTGTGAGACTCAAGACATAACAGCAATCAAGAGGCTAATACAAGACCGGATAGCACTCCATCTCTAAACTGAGTTAGAGAAATGGAATCCATTCACTAACCACATGAACCGGATTCAGAATACGGAGTTTTATTCCTTATGTCCAGTTACGTACACTGAAATATCTGAAATAGATATGAGATCCAGAATTTTTATTTATTTTCATGGAGATCCAGATGCAGGCATATTAGCTTAAGCAGACTTGGTAAAAGAGAAGCACTGTATACATGCTGTGATGCCCACAGATTACCCAGTGCACGATACCATATAAATACGGTCAAATGACCTTTAAATTTAAAAAGAAACCTCTGCAAAATATATATATAAAACATTACTAAAAGCTCAACCACCACTAAAAATTTTACAGAAAAATAATATTAACTTTCCTTTTTATAAAATTTACATCACTAACACAAGTGGGTGGATATTTTACTGATTTAGTTGAAATTTAACCTATCTACCCACAGAGCCAAACGGTATTTATAAAACTTTAATATATATACATATGCTCTTTAAAAACAGAATTCTAAATTTGTAACCCATCACTGACTAAAAAAAACATCGATCGAGATTTTCTTATATATATATATTATAACCTACACTCCCAACATCGCTCATATACATTACATGAGTGAAATGCCCAGGCGCCAGTTCTATTAATGAATAGAACAATATAACAGGATATATAATACAAAAACTATTATTGAGACTATATTTAAGTTTATGTTCAGCTCAGCTCAGTGGGAGGCTATAGGCAGTTCATAAGATATATGATGATAAATAAATGAAAGAAGAAATATTACAAACACTAAATATAATGTAAATCCTTTTTATTAATTAATTGCATGATAAAGAATCATGTTTATCGGTACAGTCTATTAAAATATACTTTAAACTTTAATTTCTTCCTTCATCCAAATATAACATATATCAGCTTGCTATAATTATAATACTAAACAATTCTATGACTTGGCATATCACAATCTAAACATCTACTTTAATGCCAATCAAGAAATAAACAATAAGATCTCAGGGAATTTAACAAACACAGTTGAATTAAATAAACTACATTGGCCCATAAGTTATAATTCTAAAGTATGATAAAAATGTAATGAAACAAATTGACTAAAATATTCTACTGTGTTTCAATCATAAGATAATGACAGAAATATGGTATTTTAATTTCATATCATCATCTAACAAATATACTAACTTGGCAACCTTTCTAATACGTTTATCCAGTGGCAAATGTTCCTTATAATTTTTGGATTAAGAAAAACAATATTGTCAGACACCAGCAGATTTAATATTATAATAATATATCTATTTTATGATAGATTTATGTAATGTGGAGATGTGGAAATGGAAAACACGAATGTATACAATAATAACTCCAGACATAATTTTAAGATTTTAAACAAATCAAATAAATTATTTATTACAATAAATAAATTTGGTTTAACATATTTACAATTGGAATACTTGTCCTACAGATTTTTAAATTATTAAATAAACTTTAAGCATCAGTTTGGGATTATCCCTATTATCAAAGCAAATTAACACCAAAACTTAAATATTCTGACTTCAAACACATGCCAAGCTTTGCCTACATGTTTCATCTACATGACGCTAAATAAACAACATGTTATATTATTAACACAAAAGAATACTTTGAGAGGATATTACCATTGATTAATAAAATAAATCAAATAATTATATTTGGCTCTCAACCAAGCAACTTTTTTATTTGACTAAATAATCACTTTCAATTACAAATACATTCATGCATAGCAACCAAATCATGTTTATTCTGATGATTTGATGATTTATAACCTTTATTTAAATAAATACACTGTAGTTTAAAATATTTATTTCCCGTTTTAATCTCAATAACTTTATACTTCTATTTAAATGAATGTAATGTATTTCAAAACATTTATTTCTCATTTTAATTTCAATAACTCTATACTTTATATATGCGATATTATTTATATTGCGCATGTGTGTGCGTGTGTCAAGCAACAATGATAGAAAAAAATCATATAATTACTTTATTTCAGACAATGTCGTAATTCATCAATAAAATAAGACACTAATATTACATCAAGAATAATTTAACAATTTATCTGGCCACACATTAATTAACACAGAGCTATATTTTCATGATTATACAGACTATACATTATAAGGGACATCTACATGAGGAGCAGATAACTCTTACTGAACATTTCTACAATAATTCACCTACTTCTAAATACACCATTGGTGGGGAACCTCTCCTCATCACCAAGAATATAAGAAAAACATCACATAACTTCCTAAACATCATTTAATCATACTTCAACAATAATTCATCTACTTCTAAATACACTATTGGTGGGGAATCTTTTCCTCATCACCAGGGCTCTAAGAAAACATCACTCAACTTCAAAAAATATCATTTAATCATACGCATATAATATAAACTAGGCCCTACTCATGGAAAAACATATACTAAACATGCAAAATCTTTTATCCCTACAAACATAATGCAATCAGATTTCTCTCTATTCTCAAAGCTCTTCTAAATATCGAACATTATAAATACATGCTGGCAGATAGATACATACAGATAACATACTAATCCATTCCATTCAGTAGAACATGGCAGCATCCGAAATTTATACATAAAAATATTCACAAACTGAACTTTATCAAACAAATGTCATAATTGTGCAAAACAGACACACACCCACGAATAAAAGTATATATAAAATTAACTCTAGATTACACACTATGCAGGCAACATGGTAATTAAATATTGCATCAAGGTATAACTTTTAATTCAGAATAAACTTTAGGTTACTTTTTAAAATTTAATGTTTATAATTATTACGAACGAACTTTCTTTCGTATCTAGCAAACTATTTCTATTATACGTTTGTTGATTGAAAAAAAAAAAAATTCTCACTTTGAGATAATAAAGTATACAAAATAAATATAAACCTCTCTAATAATATATTTAAAAAAATATTTATTTTACCTTCATAAAAGAACAATAAGACCTATTTGTACACAATCAATTTTTACCAGCATATTCCTCATTTGGATATGCTTCGGAGACGGTCTTGAAAATCATAATAACCCAAATTATCAATAAAACAATAATAAGTAAGCCTATTATCAATAATATACATTAATAATGACAAGCAATAAAAAAAGAAATAAAGAAACAAAAGTTATTTGTTTTGCAACTTAAAATGAAAGTTTACTTGCAAAGCTGTGCTCCGGGCTTATGAAACAATATGGGACACATTCCAAACTGAATTTAAATTAAAATAAATTGCTGCAGGGTAACCAAACAAATATAATCATGCTTAAATAGGACCCAGCATCTTCAATGTTCATAACAAAGTTATTTAAGTTACTGTATCATACATAAGCAATCAATTTGTCTTCTATTATGACGAGAACATAATAAATTCTTAACTACTGTTGGACAGGAATTATCTCACTTATTCCGTTGTAGTTCTAAATTAAATATGTAATTATTTTAGTAGTTTCTTGAATAGCATTTAACAATTTATAATTTATTATATGCCTGGTTTATTCTTAAATATTGTTCATTAAGATATCGTGTTTCCCTAGTAATTCTTCAATTAATAATATTTTGTTTTATTTTCCATGTTTATCGAAGAGAACAGAAATTACCCGCACTTCTATTCTTCCATTCGATCTCAGCAAATACTTAATTTGAAGAACCCACATTTTACTCCTTCATTTCAAATACATATTTTTTCCAGAAATACCAGATAAATAAATAGTGTTATCTCTTTATAGTGAATTTGAACATGGCATTGTTTATCCAAATATGCATATTCTTAATTCTATGTTTCATCTCACAAAAACACCAACATCAGAAAACGTGAAGCAATTACAATATATTCTGTAAAAATGGTTCTGCATCGCTTCCCAGACATATTAAAATACGCACTGGTTAATGATACAACAATAATATTCATGCAATTTATTCTGTTTAAAATGACAATTGAAATTACATAGTGTAGACTGGATGTTATCAACATACCTCTTAAAAAGAGTAATAGTTATGAAAGGTTATTTTAAAACTAAATTAGTATAGTAAAGTAAAATGAAAGTGGTCTTTAAACTTAGAACGTATTCTGAAATTAACTTGTCCCATGCAATTAAATTCTAAAAATCCTTTCTATATTTTATTCCAAAGTCTTTTTTAAAATCAATTTGACTTCAGCAATTATTTCAAATTTTCACAACAAAAAAATGAGCCACTGTTTTCTGGCTACCATTACCTTACATAATATGCAAATTTTTCACTGGAGATCTTTGTTAA
>JAQFVV010002971.1:0-16269 GCA_028023455.1 Epiperipatus broadwayi | reverse complement strand
TTAATAAATTGAATTATTATTATTATTATTATTATTATTATTATTATTATTATTATTATTATTATTATTATTATTATTATTATTATTATTATTATTATTATTATTATTATTATTATTATTATTATTATTATTATTATTATTATTATTATTATTATTATTATGTTTCAAAGCAAAACTTTATTGAGTCTAAAAAGTTACATAGTCATATATTGATTTTTTACAAATGAAAAACAAATTACAACTTTCAGTATATAAGTCTTTATCTTTTCTGCATCCTTTTTTTTTCTTCTTGTTTTTAAATTTGGTCTTCTATCTAGTTCAGTTTATGCTTGCATTTTTTTTTTTTAAAGTTGGAAAAAATGCTGATGTTGAAAATGTCATCATCTATCTTATTGGTCTTTATATTTCATAGACTGGATCTCTGTTTCAAGTGTGACCATGTGGCTGCAAATATATCTGGTTGAGCTAGGATGCTGTCTCTTTTTCTTAACAGTTCTAGTTTTATTGAATATGTTGCTGGGTGGCGTCGAGGGTTATTGGCAAGTGCAAAAGTGCATCTGGTGCACCAGTAGGCATAAAGGCTGTATGTTGCTGCACGAATAGCAGGGTTATTGCTCTTCCGATCTATTTATTATTTCATCTATTGAAATAATAGCCTTTCTGTATGTGGTAAACATTGTGCGACGTATTGTTTCTAGGGCACTGCAGGAATGAAGAAAATGATCTTGTGTCTCTTCTTCTCTATGACATAGCCCGCACATGGGGTCTATATTGGTATAGAATCTACGAAATCTAAGGAAATGGGTTGTGGGTAGAGCATTGAGATTAAGCTTAAGCAGAAAATCGAATAATTTTGGTTCTAATGACCATTTTCTGAATTGTTGCAGTAGTTGCCTGTTGTCTATTCCAAGAACTGATGGATGTAGATTGGGTGTCTGGTTTGGATGTAGTATATTGTAAATGTCCCAGTATGTATACTTGTTGTCATTATTGAGTGATATTTTGTTGTATATTGGCTTGAGTTCTTCAATCAGTGTGGATAGATATCCATATGAAGGGGGTGGTCTGTCTGTGGGTATTATACTGATTACACACTCCAGGTCTGGAAATCTTTTTATGGTTGCTGTTATTAGATTTACTGATTTCTGTGTGTAAAAAACATTGATTGTATGGAGTCCAAGTCCATTGCTATGTGGTGGTCTGCTCAGATTTTTTAAAGAGATTGCCACTGTCTTTCTCTTCCATATTAGTTTGTTACAGATTGACGAGATTTATTATTATTATTATTATTATTATTATTATTATTATTATTATTATTATTATTATTATTATTATTATTATTATTATTATTATTATTATTATTATTATTATTATTATTATTATTATTATTATTATTATTATTATTATTATTATTATTATTATTATTATTATTATTATTATTATTATTATTATTATTATTATTATTATTATTATTATTATTATTATTATTATTATTATTATTATTATTATTATTATTATTATTATTATTATTATTATTATTATTATTATTATTATTATTATTATTATTATTATTATTATTATTATTATTATTATTATTATTATTATTATTATTATTATTATTATTATTATTATTATTATTATTATTATTATTATTATTATTATAGATACTTTAAAGAGGAAAACCAAAAGCGCAAGTAACCATTTAGTGTTGGTCATCTTTTGAGTCAACAAATCTACCTTCCAATAGTAAATAATTAATTCATATTTTGGGATTTTTTTCTGGATGATTCATAATAAAGATTTAAGTTTAAAAATATTACTATTTATATGATTTTTTTAGAAATTTATAAAATATTGGCATATATGTGTGTGTGTTTTATTACCATAGTAATTACATCATTTATTACTAAATTTTTAAATAAAACAACAAAATTCAATTGTATATGTGTTTTTAATAAATAAAGTATGCCACACATTTCAAAGTATGTTTAAGTTCATTTCTTTAAATTCATCAATGCACAAAATAATAGGATATTTAAAAAGTATAAAACAAATACTGAAAAATGGTAAGTGAAAAATGAATCAATGCAAACATTTTAAATTAAATTCTGAATATAGAAAGAAGAAAAATTATCAAATTAATTGAAAATAAGAATTTTAAGACAATCAAGGTTATTTTGTAAAATATTAATATTTAATATCTGATGTTTTTTTAATAAAATTAGATTTAAATACATGAATATTTATTCTCTTTATTTGTCAACATTTGTAGAATATATAATTGTTAGTGAGAAATCTACGGAGTAAAACTGTATAAAATTTCTTTATGCCTTTATTTTGTAATATTATCAATGCTCTTAGCAACAAGTCTATAGCCACTTTCATATAATTTATTTGTATTTTACAAATTATCTGTGAGTTACATGGTAAAATTAGTTACAAGATTTATCTTACATTCTATTTATATCTTTTTAATGATGAATAAACTTAACATATATTGTAATGTAACACTACTGAGCATTCATTAAAATTGTGTTTACAAATATTAAAAATAAAAATTTCTCATAAAACAATGTAAAATTTCAATTTGATTATAAATAGTTAAAAGTGTAATAAAGGGAAGTTTAATATAAAAGTTTAAAGTTTTAAAAATAAATAAAAAAGAAAATACTGTTAGCCTGGAAAAAAATTAAACCCTGTGTCATTCATAGTTTTATGAATAAATTTAAAACTAATTCAGGGGAGAGAATTTGGCTTAGAAAAGGTTAAAACTATAGCAGTTTAAATGAATCTTTTGCATAAAATTAAAAAATCTTTCTTTTCATTTAAATTATTAAAGAAAGAAAAAAAAAGAAAACTAACTTTAAAAATTAAATAACAAATTGATTTTAAAATATACATGTGCATAAATAATGAGTCATAAATGTGTGTGTGTTAAAAATATTAAAAAGAAAAACAAATAAAAGCATGTGATTGGAAGTCTCTCAAATATTTAAATATTGCACATGCTCATAAATGATATAAACAGAATTTGCAATGGCTACTAAGTTAAACAAAATCCACAAAACAACAAGTTTGCAATGACTACTAATTAAAAGATCTCAACAGGATTAAAATATTATCGAAGGAATGTATTCAAAAATGGTAGAGGAATTTCAACAAGAGATATAGATGGTGGACATAAAAACCAATTAACAAAGTGACAACAGGTCATCACATAAATAATCTGGTTTTTCATCGATCAATCAGTTCAGTTCATAATTAAGTTGAGTTGAGTTGCAATCAGTTGAGATCACAATCAGATCTGTTCAATTCTGTCTAAGAATTCAGGCTATCAGTTCTTTAATTAGTCAATTAATCAGTTGATAATGCAGTGTTAAACGCTATTGGAATCATATGACTTTTCTCCAGTCATGGAAACAACCAACCTACCAATATAAAATGATACCTGCCTAACTTGAAAAATTGCCGGGGATATCTTGTTGTCTTAAAGAATAAATGCCCTGAAATACTAAGCATTAAACCTCCACAAAAAACCTCAAATCCAACCGGTTGGAAAGATTTTCACATGAAGCAACAACCAGCATGAATTCAATGATCAAATCGTACAGGTAATGAGTAATTTTTATTATTTCCATTTCTGATATTAAAGTAGCTATTGCAATAATTTGAAGCCTTGCAGAGTCAGTTAATAAAAGAACTCTATAGCATGCATAAAGAACTATTGATGTGCATGTTTGTTAAATGTCATGTATTATTTAATGCTTTGTTATATTCTAT
Source organism: Epiperipatus broadwayi (assembly GCA_028023455.1). Taxonomy (NCBI): domain Eukaryota; kingdom Metazoa; phylum Onychophora; class Udeonychophora; order Euonychophora; family Peripatidae; genus Epiperipatus; species Epiperipatus broadwayi. Next base: position 12,489 of record JAQFVV010002971.1, on the reverse strand, counting down.
TTTAGTGTGTAAATTAAGAATGTGTGTGGTCAGTATATGCAATTATCATTGTCTAATTTAATTAAGTTTTATAAAAGGAGTTTAAACCTTACAACAATAAATATTTAGTTAAATAAATTATCTTTAAGCTTAATTTTGTCAGTCAATTATTTTATCATTAATTAAAGCAACACTTTGTTATTGTATTACTTTCGATTGAGCTAGTCATGGGATATTTTGGGTGCTGGATCATGGGCCTACTGTCTCGGCACATTAGTTGCTTTATGTAACAAGCTGGCACAAGACGTTTCTCTCAAAACAAATAAAGTGCTTGGATAGTAGGGGTTTTAATCTAGCAGTTGTTGTGGCCACAGTCTGGGAATGTGATCATGTTATGTATGGCATAGCTCGGTCTGACTGTGGGTATCATTGAGAGCTCTGCTATCATTGTTATTCCCCCCTCTGCTCAAAGGGCCATTCCATTCACCCCACCTGGTTCAATTTTTTTTCTACTTGTTTCTAATGCCTTAACTCCACCCAAAATATCTAACTGTCTTTAATTCTTTCTTTTCATTTAAAGAAGGAAAAAAAAAGGTCAATTCCTTTCTTTTAAATTATACCACTTTAAAATACAATTACAAAATTTAGTGTTTCTTTAAATTTTTATAAACAGTAACAAAACATTTAATTAACTGCCATTTGTGATAGTTCTGGCCCCATTTTGGGTGTCAATTAAACCAAGTGGGGTGAATATCATGTGAATGGACCAGGCCTTCAAGCAGAGGGGAGAATACCATCAATAGCAGAGCCATAAATGATACCCATGATCAGACCAAACTATGTGATGCATAACATAATCACATTCCCAGACCTTGGCCCCCCATGACTACTAGATTCAAACCCCTACTATCCAAGCACTTTATTTGTTTTAAGGAAAACCTCCAGTGCCAGCTAATTACATGAAGCAACTAATGTGCTGGGACAGTAGGCCCATAATCCAGCACTTGAAATATCCCATGACTAGCTCAATCAAAAGTAATACAATAACAAATTGTTGCTTCAATTAGTTGTAAAAGAATTGACTGACAAAATTAAGCTTAAAGATAATTTATTTAACTAAATATTTATTATTGTAAAGTTTAAACTTCTTCTATAAAACTTAATTAAATTAGACAATGATAATTGCATATACTGATCACACACATTCTTAATTTATACACTAAAATAGAAAATAACAAAGCATTAAATAATACATGGCATTTAACAAACATGCACATCAATAGTTCTTTATACATTCTATAGAGTTCATTTATTAACTGACTCTGGGAAGCTTCAAATTATTGCAGTGGCTACTTTAAAATCAGAAGTGGAAATAATAATTACTCATTACATATAGGATTTGAACATTGACACCTTGCTGGTTGTTGCTTCATATGAAAATCTTTTCAACCAGTTGGATTTGAGGTTTTTTGAGGAGGTTTAATACTTACTATTTCATGGAATTTATTCTTTTAAGACAATAAGATATTTTTGGTGATTTTTCAAATTGTTAGGCAGGCATCACTTTATATGGGCAGGTTGGTTGTTTCCATGGACTCAGGAAAGAGAAAAGTCATATGATTCCAATAGATTTTAACACTGCATTGTCAACTGATGATTGACTGATTAAATAACTGATAGACTGAATTCTTAGACTACACTGAACTGATATGATTGTGATCTTAACTGATTGCAAACTCAACTGAACTTGATTATGAACTCCACTGATTGATTGATGAAAAACTGAACTATTTATGTGATGACCTGTTGTCACTTTGTTAATTAGTTTTATATCCACCAGCTATATCTGTTGTTGAAATTCCTCCACTGTTTTTGAATACATTCCTTCAATAAGATTTTAATCCTGTTGTTTGAGATCTTTTAATTAGTAGCCATTGCAAACTTGTTGTTTTGTGGATTTCATTTAACTTAGTAGCCATTGCAAATTCTGCTTATATCATTTATGATTGTATACAATATTTAAATCTTTGAGAGAATACCAATCACATGCTTTCATTTGTTTTTCTTTTTAATATTTTTAACAACCACACATTTATCACTTGTTATTTATGCACATGTATATTTTAAAATCAATTTGTTATTTAGTTTTTAAAGTTACTTTTTTTTTTCTTTTTTTAATAATTTAAACAAAAAAGAGATATTTTTAATTTTATGTAAAAGATTCATTTAAACCACTGTAGTTTTAACCTTTTCTAAGTCAAATTCTCTTCCTCGAATTACTTTTAAATTAATTTGTAAAACTTTATGAATGATGCAGGGTTTAATTCCCCCCCCCCAGGCTAACACTATTTTCTCCTTTTTTATTTTTAGAAATCTAAACTTTTATATTAAACTTCCCTTTATTATACTTTTAACTATTTATTATCAAATTCAAACTTTATGTTGTTTTATGAGAAATTTTTATTTTTAATAATTGTAAACACAATTTTAATAAAAGCTCAGTAGTGTTACAATATATATGCATGTGTGTATCATATTTTTTATCAAAATAAATACATTTAATTTGTATTTCAATAAAGTTTTAAGTTCTATAAAATAAAAATGACAACACTCAAAAATCAAAATATCTTTAACATTAACGTAGATTATAATTTTGTCTTATGTATAGTAATGAAATAAAATTAATTACTGATGAGGTGATAAACAATATCTGCCTTAGGTCAGATAATATTCAATCAATTATTGACAAGAATATAATTGTTTTATTGGAAGAGTACATTAAAAAAATATAGTTAAAGTGCCAGCATTCAAATAACATAAAAACGTAAAGTGGGAATTGTACAGAGTATTAAATTTATTATTTATTTTGCAGTAATTAAGTTACAGTTCAATTGCATTCAGTGATGTCAACATCACAACAAATCAAATAACATTACTGGTTAAAAACAAATAAAATTCAACTTTGTTTTTCTCAATATTTAATAATGAAAATATTTTATTCAACACTAATATATAACTATATTAAAATTTTATTAAGTGCAAGCAGATGATAAAATAATAAGATGCATCTCTCTATGGTTTTAGCCTTTCACATTATTATATCATCTGCTTGCACTTAATAAAATTTAAATATATTTGCATTTTGTTACCATCATTGCATTAGATTGGAAAATTGTTTCATAGTAAACCTAAGATTTCACGTTATTTATTTATATATAATATTTAGTGAATTAAATGTGAAAGTGTTTTAAGCTTCACCCTCTTAGTTCAGAATGCTTGAGTCTGGATTATTTATATATAGATTTAAGTAGAGAAGAATATGGTTCCATTTTCTTCTCATATTTCTGGCTTGTGTTTTTGAATTGAGAGTTCCATGTGGTTATTATTATACTTGATTGGTTGTCACATAAAGATTTTTAAGGCACATCTTTCAAAGGTTTTAGCCTTTCACATTATTATTATATTATCTGCTTGCATTTAATAAAATTTTAATTATATTTACATTTTGTTACTATCATTTCATTAGATTTGAAAATTGTTTCATAGTAAATTGAAAGATTTCACGTTGTTTATTTATATATAACATTTAATGAATTAAATGTGAAGGTGTTTTAAGCTTCACACTCTTAGTTCAGAATGCTTGAATCTGGCTTATTTATATAAATTTAAGTAGAGAAGAAGGTGGTTCCATCTTTTCTCATATTTCTGGCTTGTGTTTTTGAATTGAGAGTTCCACATGCAGTCATTATTACATTTGATTGGCTATCACATAAACATTTTTAAGGTGCATCTGTCGAAGGTTTTAACCTTTCACATTATTACTAAATATATAACATAAAGAATTATATAGCTTTCTAGAATTTTATTAAATGAATACTTATATAATAATAAATATCAATTTTTATTAATGGGGGGGGGTATCTGTATAAATTCTAATCTCAGATACAAATATTCAGATTTATTGAAAGGCTTATTAATTAACAAGGAAGAACTAAAATCGTCTTCATAAAGTTTTTTATATTTGCTTTGGTATTTCAGGATACAGATATCTCCATCATCTAATCTACTTTGCTTAGATAATGAATGCTAAATATATTGCTTACTCATCATGATCAAAAACCAAAATAAATTGTCTGCTAATTCATTTTGATTTTACCTAAGTATTTTTTCTATTGTTTCTCTGGAATAGCCAACCATATTTGATAGTTAATTAGTGTTTGATAAAATAGTAATTACATTTTTGATATTAGATTATTAAATCTTCTTTGTTTTTGCTTTCTAAACAATAATTAGTTTTGAAATAAATCAATTTTTAATTAGTCTTTTCCTTTAAATTGGAAATACTAGGTTTGTTTTCATTTACAATGTTAGTTTAAACCATCAAAATATCACATGATCACCATTTCATTTCATGCCAAATTTTTCATACTATAGTGCCATCAAAGTGCAAACCAAGATTTATGCATAAAATCTCTATCTGGTTTCTAGCTTTCTTCATACATTGATTACAAAGACTTGCACTTGGTGACACTACTGTATGGAGAGTTTGGTAATATTAATTTGGCTTGCTGCATAGCAATCCCTCCCTTTATTAAAAAAATAATCTAGAGAAATAATCTTAAGCAGACTCTTAAATATTGCAAATCTTGGCATTTTTTATTTAAAATATTGGGAATGTGAAGATCATTTAAAAGCATTGTCAGCCGTTCCAGTGATCTTAGCTTCTTCAGTCACTGATTTTAGGAATTAATTTAGAATTGACTCTTCTATTTTTTCTTTCATTTTGTCTACTTAGGTTTCATTTTGTTGAGCTGTCTTCTATGTTAGCATATTCCACATCATCGAATAACAGTGAATGATATTCTTTTACTTATATTTCATCTTGTATTAGCATTAGTAATTTCGGTGGATAAAACAGTTGATTCTCTCCATTTTTTTAGCAATATGTCTTTAATCCAAATTTTTTTATCTGCTTGAAATTTCTTGTGCTTAGTAACTTTCTCTTTTTCTTATATGGAAATATCAGTATTAATTTATTTCTAAGTTTAAAAAAAATGCAATTTTTTTTACAAACTTAAAGAAAAGATGATTTGAAATTCTATTGGATATTTTAAAATTTATCATCAAAAAACAGACAAATACAATGGTGTGTAAATTACAAAAGGCTCACTTCGTAAATATATAGCAAAAACATACAAAAATTAAAAAAAGTAATTATCTACTTATAATGGGGTCTGAAGAAAAACCATACTTCATGTAACATTAGCAACATCTGGAGAGGGATGCACCCTGTTTTTGTTTTTAATTTTGAAATTTAATGTAAAACAGTAATTTTCATTTCCTAGGTGTAGCAAAAATGTCATCATGGGAACCAAAGGGTAAACATAGAGGAAATAGTAACCATAATGAAACATAAGGAAAATAGTAACCTAATTGAAGAGAAAACACCCTGTTCCACGTTAATAATGATAGCAAAAATAGAAGAGGTACATGACTTAATAATTAACTCAATGATATTTCTATAAGTAAGAAGAGCAGGATGCTGGAATAGAAAATGATGAATTGTGTTTTTCAGAATTATGAAAAAAAAACCAAAGGGAGTCAATGTTAGAAAGCGCCAATCACTGTGATAAGAAATGGCAAATATAAAGTAATTCAAATTGATTTTGATATGAAAGTCAAGATATTTTGGTTCTAAATGCCAGAATTTCAATTTTTTGATTGTTCATTGATAATAGTAAGGAGAGATGGGGATGGTTGAGGTAATCTAGTACTCTGAATCATGTTTTAAGTCTCCCCAAAAAAGTACTTTTCTAGAAAATGTGTGATTAATATGATCAATATAAGCAGCAAAGGATTTCATTAAGGATATAAAAAATTGACTTTACTAGATAGAGATGTATTGATAGAAGAGACTAGAATAAATTTCACAGCATTAAGGTAAACAGAGATAAAATTAAAAATAGCATTCAATGACCCTGGAAATAATAGATAAGTATAGATTGAAGGGAAAGACCACTGACTTTGGCATACTGCTTCAATGTTATAATACTGATTGCAATGATTATTTTATTCCAAATCAGCTTGGAGCAAAGTGAATTAATCCTCTTCTTAAAAGTGATAGTATAGTTAATAATTGGCAAATAGTAAGCCATTTTTAAAAAGATCAGGAAGGTAATAAAAGAGATTTTTGTATGAAGGAAAAGATACACTTTAGACAAGAAAAGAAGTTTATTATATTTTCTACAGATGTGATGATAGAATTCTGAATAGATATCTTATGGCATTTATACATTCATAAAATAGAAAATCCAAATAAGTTATGACATGGAGCAGTAAAGAGAGAGGAAACATTTTTACCAGAGATTATACACTATGTGAATGACTTATTGAGGTTAAAGTGAAGTTTATAGTGCAAAGTATAATTTTTCAGAATAGAAGTAAAGAAAATTACTTTTTAGAAGAAAGAAAAACATATTCATCCAGGAATCTTACAAAAACATCAATTCAGATGTGACCTAATTTAATAAGCTTGTATTTACAAATCTTATATATAGAGCTCACAAAATAAGCTCTTAACAAGCTTTGCAGAATATCTCCAACCCCAGACCAGTTTCATCTACTGGCATCATCAGTGAAGTGCTAGGTTATTCAAACATTAGATTAAAAATACCATGACAAGCCTAACTTTTATATAATGTATAACTATTAAGTAGAAAATCTGAATTTTTTAGACATCCATTTAAATTAGGTAGCTGAATTAGAAGACATATGGATGTCTGAAAAATTCAGATTGTCTACTTAATACTTATACATTAGATAAAATGCTGGGCTTGTCCTGGTATTTTTAATCTAATTCTTGAATATCCTAGCACCTCACTGATGACACCAATAGCAGAAACTGGTCTGGGGTTGGAGGTATTCTGCAAAGCTTGTTAAGAGCTTATTTTGTGAGCTCTATATATAACATTAAGGAATGTTATATGCTTCATTACTTTATCAATCAATGAAATGTATATACCAGTTTTATCTCTTATTTCCAGAAGCAGCAAATTTTTACAAGTCATAAAAAACAAAGTGTGTAAAAGTGAAGTAGTGGAATAGTGTTATAAAGTTTGAAATCCCGATGTTACTTTGACAATAGAAGTGATAAAAATTCTCTATTCATTACAATGGTAGATAAAATATAGAAAATGAAAACAGGAATAGTATGAAGTTGTAATAGTTCAATGAGAATGTCAATAAGGACAGAATTCAAGTCTAATAAAACTTCTTGTTGTACTACTATGGGGCCAGCTGATCTAGTGACTCTAAATTGATCAAAAATATTAAACAGAAAGATAGTATCAGAGAGAGAATCATCTTTTTAGTAAACTGATAATTTAAGATTGAATGCACAATAATAGTCTGTTAGAATAAAGGTTGTTAAGAGGATAAAAAAATATTTTGCTTGAGAAATGAAACTCAGGAATCTGGATACAATCTATTGATATGATAAATTTGCCTAGAAAGGAAGTCAAGGTGATTTATAATAATTTGTGCTGTAATAAAACTAATATGTGTGAAATGGTATTTAGGAATCACATGAGGACCAAGGTTATTTCTATCAGATAAAGATTTCAGCTTAAGCATAATGCCAGACTTTGTAATAAGTTTGACATCTTTTACCAAAAGCAAATATCAGGAGTTCACGACAGCTTAAAGTTTGAAAATTAGATTTAAAATAATTAAAAATAGAAAGTAATATGTTGATCCCTGTGTCAAAATGTTTAATTACAGTAATTGACGAAGGCGTCAACTTTTTACTTTTATAAGAGCACAGGTGATGTATACTTTGAATAAGATTGAGCCAAGAAGATTTTGACATTTTTCATAGAAAGATACTCAGACAAAATAAATTGAGTATATTTACATTTCTGTTTAAGAGACATAATTGAGAAAACAAGAAACCAGGTCATGCCAAAATTACACTATCATATTTCCAAAAATGTAATGTAAGATATTTATTTAATAATTTTCTCTTTTCTTATAAATAAATACATTAAATTTATTATGGAGATATTCCCAAAAGATTCATGAAAAGACATTTAAAACATTGATATGTTAATTAAGCAAAAGAAATATTATACTGAAATAGACTTTTCACTCTTTTTTATCTCTATTTGCCCAACTATTCTGTAAAGTAAAAAAAAATGAAAACAACAATGAATTTTGCTCTTAAATAATCCCTTGTCTACATGTAAAACGTTAATATTATTTTATAATTTATGTAAAAGAACGAAACGATTCCTTGTACTACAATTTGCATGAAACTGTAGCGCTAAAATAAAGTAAGTCACTCAATTCCAATCCTAGTGCAACTGTTTAATTTACATTCATTTTTGACTACTATTACATGGCTATTAGTGAATGAAACTCCAAAAATGGAATAAGAATATGAATGCTTTCAATGAATACTTTTAAGGTATTATTTCAAAATATTGAAGAGAAGAAAAGTCTTTCTTCTTCAAGCTCATAGTAAGACATTTTAAAGTCAGAAATTTTAATGTTTTTCTGAAGGTTTGTGATGATGGTGTTTTAGTTGTATTTATATATTGACTATTTCCATTATCTAATATGATTATTGAATGTCTTTAGAAAAATTTAACTTTTACTTAATATCTTAAATATTCCAAATACATTCAATACTATTAGTAATAGCACACAGCTTAGTATATGCATAGCATTTTGAAAGGTATTATTCTCCCCTTTCTTCAGGTGTTGCAGACCTGACCAGTGACAATACTAGAATGGGAATCAAACTTGAACCCTTAGATTTTTGAGTATTGAATTTTAAAGTAATGTTCTAACCAAATGAGCTATCCTGCCAGAGAATTGTGTACCCATACATACCAAAAAGAGTGGAAAAATTAAGAAAAATATGGAATCAGTATAACATCAGAACAGTTTTCCAAAGACACATTGGAAAAGTTTATTCACAAATGGATCATTAGTATCCACCCATACCTACCAAAAATATCAAACAAAGAAAAATGTGCAATCATATAACATCAGAACAGCTTTTCAGAGCCATATGTGGAATGTACATTCATAACTGCACCATGTGAGAGGCATTGTCTATCTATGAATATCAAAAATAGCAGGCAAATTAAAGAAAATATGCAATCAATATAACATCAGAACAGGTTTCCAGAACCATATGTGAAATGTTTATTCACAATGTACCATATGGAGAAACATTGTCTGCCCATAAATACCAAAACTAGCAGATAAATTAAAAAAAAACTACCATCAGTATAAAATCAGAACAGCTTTACACAGCCATACCACACGATGAGAAATTATAACATCTACAAAGCCTAAACTTGAATTGATGAAAAGAAAAAACTGCATCTATGAAATACCATGTGAATGTGGAAAAAATATATTGGTGAGACTAGTCATACCATGGAAAAGTGTGTGCAAGAACACAAACTGATGATCAGAAGAGAAAACAACAAATGTGTCTAAGGTAGCAGACCAAGCATGTATGAATGAACATATGTTCAATTGGGAAAATACAAAAATATTGGATAGAAAAAAAAGATACAAAAAAGAAAATTTAAAGAAGCTGCTCTCATGACAATGGCAAATTATCACACAACACAACCTAGTGTGACTATATATAATGTATGGAAACCAATTTTGTTCATAGGAAAAAGTTGAGAAATCAGGAAGAACCTCAAAGATAAATATATGAAATTTCTACTGACTGTTGTCTTTGGCAGGATGGCTCAAATGGTCAGAGAGTTGTCTTAAAATTCAATGTTGAAGAATCTAAGAATTAGGGTCTGATTACCATGATAGTACTGTCATTGATTAGATCCAGAAACCCTGAAAAAGAGAGAAATAATATCCTCAAAGCATTGTTCATATACTAAGCTATTCATTATTAGTAATAGTTGAATGTAATTGGAAATATAAATAAAGTTTAATTTTTCTAAAGACATTCAATGCTTATGATTGAATGATGGAAATAGTCTAAATATATTGTAAATATCAATAAGTCTATCTATATTTTAAAAATTGTCATTTGTTATTAAAAAAAATCTCTTTGAGTTGATGTTTATATATGAAGTATTATTATTGTTTATGGTTATTAGGTATAGTTATTGTTTGAAATTATTATTTTATTTATATGTTGATGGTACATCATTATGAATATTTAATTATTATAAATAAATAAAGACATATAAATTGTTGATTATATAAAACGAATTATTTTATTTGCAGTGATTATTAAGAAAATGCAATATTATTATTTATGTATATTTTTAAAGCTGTCAAATAAATTTTCAATTTAATATTTTTTTATATATATGCTTGATATTTTATTTTTTTTAATGTTAATTGTTTTAAAAGAAAACATGTGTAACAAGGGTTTTCAAAACAGCATTTGCTAGCACGTGGAGCAAGAACAAAAAGAAGCCATTATTATTATTATTAAGATGGTGATTAAAAAAACAAAAGGATAAAATTTTGTTGTACTTTGTTTCTTTGAAATTACCATTCTTCAGAATATTGGAATAAGATAAATTTCTATGGTAAATACATAAATCATGACAGGCTAATAGAGATATATTGCAGCCAAGAGGCTGCACTATTTTCTTTCATTTATTCCAAAGCAGTTTAAAAAGAAAAAACTAAGAAAATTTCAATACATATATTTCATCGCGTCTGAAGCCAAAATTTGACATAGCTATCTGGAATCTATAATGGTCAATCTAATAATAATCTGGAGGTAACTAGAATTAATATATTGGATTTAACATTTCAATTTATTTATTTATTTTTCAAGGAAAGAAATTTTAGAAGGATAAAAATATACATATATCCAAGAATTGACAATTTTCTCTAACGTGATAGTTTCCTCACCTTAACTAGAATGCATTCTAATATTAAACGGATAAAGAAATAAAACAAAGGAATAAGTTGACTTTTGAAGGAAAACTGGACATGTGAACTTTGAAAGGTAGTAAAAAAAACTTTATTAATATATATGTTTATATATATACTTTTGAGATCGATATTCTTTTTTTTTTTTACTTTTATTTTTCATTATAAAAATATAACGTTTTATAAATATTCAATTCAAGCGTCTTGTTTTCTAACAGCAATAAACGTTTAACAGGTGTCAAAATTAACACTTAAGTAATTTAAATTCTTAAAGTATGGCTTATAAGTTTGGGTTGCATATGAGTTGTTATGTATATTTTAATAAGTAAATTTATATTCGCAAATGTTTATTATAAAAATTGTTTTATTATTAATTTTTTTTTTTTTAACTTTATATAATGATTCTTATGCATACCAAAACAATAATTTATATATATTTGCTGTATATAATATTTTTTTATTTATTATTTTAAATATCTGAAAAATATAAATATGGATTTGTATTTATATTAATACCTACTTGTTAAGCACAGATATGTCTTTATTTATTTAATATATATACTTATTGCAAGTATATATGTATATTTATTATTTGGGTTTGTATTTAAAACATTGATATTACCTAAAATTAAACCATAATATAAAAATAAAGGATGTACTATTTGTTTTATAAGTAATGCCTTTGTAATTTATTTGAAAGTGTATTAATATTTTATTATTATTTTTCTTTTAGTGCCAAAGTCATTATGAAATTAATTGAATTCACAATTTAATAGAGGATAACTACGTATTTCACTTATTATTTAGTCTTTAAGTTACTTACACATATTATTATTCATTGATATGTTTAGATATACATAAATTTACATAATAGATGTGTATATTGGATTTAATAGAATTACCTTTGTTTCTGATATATGTATTTGATTAGTTAGTTATATCAATCTTGAAAATAAATTATAATGATAGATCTCATTGCTCTATATGATTTTAAATTTATTTCATGTATAGCTAGTTGGAAGGGCATATAAACAATTTATTTAAATATAACTGGGATAATTTTGTCTTTCTTCATTTAAATTATACAATTTATTATATTAGGCTTTCTCAACAATTGGATTCATTTAGATTATATATATTCCATTGTGTTTATCATCCAATTTTTGAAGCATTATTTTCTTTTCATATATTGATGTTCCATTACATTTGAGATATAATATGTCTATATGATATATTGTCCATTACATTTGGCACCATAAACTGTTGGTCCCAGTTAACTGATGATTGTATAATGGAGTAAAAGTATGTTCCATTACATTTGGACGCCATAACGTAGTCAGCATAATATGTTTGTTTAATTATTCATTACATTTGGTGTATCAAAGTTAGGGGCTTGGTTAACTAATAATTATTGTTACAAAAGTTCATATGTTTATTTTCATTTGAGATCATATATAAAGATACATTCCATTATATTTGGCTTTCCCAATGTTTGGGGCCTTCTTTCTTCAATTTAAATGGAATGCAGCAAGTACGTTCCATTACAATATATATATATATATATATATATATATA
>JAQFVV010002970.1:0-16285 GCA_028023455.1 Epiperipatus broadwayi | reverse complement strand
TAAGATATCTATTTTAACTCTACTTTTATGAACCTTTATTCTTTTATTTAAACTCAAACTACTCTGACCTATGTAAACCTTCTTACAAAATAAACAAGGAATAAAATATACCACACCATGAATAGTCTTTCTATCAAAAACTTCTTTTGTATTATTTAATAAATTATTCAATGTAACACCCCTTTTCCAAGCAATTTTCTTATTTCCAAACAATTTACTATTTCTACACACAATTTTATAAGAAGACAATTTAAATGGCAAAGAAATAAAATCATATTTTTCTTTAACCTTTACATCCTTACAATATTTTATTTAATAGTAATATTTGTAAGGATGTAAAGGTTAAAGAAAAATATGATTTTATTTCTTTGCCATTTAAATTGTCTTCTTATAAAATTGTGTGTAGAAATAGTAAATTGTTTGGAAATAAGAAAATTGCTTGGAAAAGAGGTGTTACATTGAATAATTTATTAAATAATACAAAAGAAGTTTTTGATAGAAAGACTATTCCTGGTGTGGTATATTTTATTCCTTGTTTATTTTGTAAGAAGGTTTACATAGGTCAGAGTAGTTTGAGTTTAAATGAAAGAATAAAGGTTCATAAAAGTAGAGTTAAAAATAGATATCTTAGTTCTGCTTTGTATGTCCATGAAAAAGATACAGGCCACACTATTGATTTTGATGAAGCTAAGGTTGTCTTCTTTGAGAGAAATGAAATCAAAAGAAGAATTAAAGAGTCTTTATTATTGAAAATTTATTATTCTGAAGCAATTAACTTATTTAAGAGTTCTTTTAATATTAAGGGTGGATGGGAAGTGAATGGATTTGTGGGTAGTTTTTAATAGTATATATAATGTGTGGTTTTTTTGTAGTTCTTTACACTTGAGAAGTCTGCTTGTAGCAGTGAAACCTTAGGTTGTGTTTTAATATTATTTTTATGCTGGTCTGGTTTAATTTTAGATTTGGGGTAGTTTTGATTTTATATTGATTAGTTTAGCTTTATGCTTGTAATGTTTATATATATATATATATATATATATATATATATATATAAACATATATCATATATATATATATATATCTATATATATATATGAGGGAATCAGAATGATGATGTCAACATGTATGACAATAACACTGGCATCAACAAAAGTTTTGAGTCCTCCATAATCAGATTTTCAATGATATAGTTGGCTGAAGAGTTGGAGGATGGCTAAAATTGAAGCTTGTTCATTAAAGTTTGAAGATTTCCTAGTTTAATATAAACTGAGCACTGATTGTATATATGTGTAGAATATGGTGATCTGGACCAACTGATGAGTGCTGATTCAGCATGAAATATGCATAGTGGAGATCAATAGGAATATAACTGATATAAATTTAGAAACTGCAATAAAGATAGTTGGTAAAAAAGCAGCAATAACCAAGAAAAATTTTACTGGGAATAGAGAATTTACATATAAAAAAAGATGGAATATGAATGTATGCAATTCACATGATGTATTAAGAAGGACTGAATATCTCAAATTTTGTAAAATGGTGTAAAAAAGAGTTGGTAATGATATAAGAAGATATAATTGTGATTTAGCAATGAAAGCTGTAGAAGAGAATAAAAGTCTCCAGAGTGTTAAACCACATTGTGGTATTGGTAGCAAAATTATATTTGAAATATATAAAAAAATATATAAGTATAACTAAAAAAGGCATCATGAAATGGGTAATTGCCAAGAATTTTAAATGAAGAAGTAAGGTATGCAATTACATTTATAAAGAATAAAAAACTTTAGGAATTGATGGTATTATAATTGATATCTTAAAAGAATCAGGTGAAGAAATAGAACAATTTTTGGTGAAGTTATATACCAAATATCTAAATGATAAAAATGTACCAGTTGATTGTAGAAATGCAGTATTAATATTCATATTTTAAAAAGGTGATAAAAAAGATATTAGAAATTACAGACTTTTATCAATTTTATACAAAATTTTTACCAAATTAATTACAACCCATCTACAGAGAACATTGGATTTCAACCAATCAAAAGAACAAGCAGAATTTAAAAGTGGTTTTAGTCAAGTAAACTATATCCAAGTATTGAGAGATTTTATAGAAAGGACTAATGAATAAGAATTGTCATTACACTTTGAATTTGTACATTATGAAAAGGCATTTGATTCTATAAGCATTGTTCAGTGATTAAAAGATTGTGTCTTGCGTTGTTAGCCAAGAGGTATCGCAGCGGCCATGCAAGCAAGTAATTGGTTGCAGACAGTTGTGGGTTCACGTCCCAGCCGATGCTATGACATATGAAAAAAAAAGATTGTATTATCAAATTATAGACTGAGGATATTGTCATTTTCTGAAGAATATTTATAAAATGCAACAACAACAATTGTATTACATAATGATACTAGGAAGGTTAAGATTAAAAAGGGTGTATGACAGGGTGACTCCATATCTCCAAAATTTAACAGCAGTGTTGCAAGAATTATTTTGTGAGTAAAATGGGAAGCTAAAGGAGTAAAAATAAATGGAGATTGTTTATTTGTATTTTTGTTGGACTATTTCCATCATCTCACATGAGTATTGAATGTCTTTAGAAAAAAATTAACTTTATTTAAGTATTCAAAATAGATTCAACTGTTAGTAATAGCACATCAAACAGGTAGTATATGCACAATGTTTCAAGATATATTATTTTCCACTCTTCTTATGTGTTTCTGGCCTGATCAGTGACAGAACTAGCATGAAATAGTCCAATATAAAAGACAACTAGAACACCATCATTAAAAACCTTCACAAGATTGTTTATGACATTTACAATTTGTAGATGATGTACTTGATTTTGCACACAAAGTTTCAGAGCTTTAGGAAATATTAAAAGTGTTAGCAGATGAAAGTAAGCAAGTAGGACTAAATGTATATGTTAAAAAGTCTAAAACCACATTCAATGAGTTTTTCGAAAATATGAAAATAAACATTGATTATGATGAGTTAGTAGAAGTTAACAACTACAAATATGTTGGTCACATTATTGCTACAGATGGAAGCATACAATATAAAATTAATTATAGAATTAAACTTAGTTGAAGTGCTTTTGGTAGAAAGAATTTAACATTAAAAGGAAGTATGCCGATGTGCTTGAAAATGAAGTTCTTTAATACATGTATTTTACTAGTTCTTACTTATGGGTATGAAATTTTGACACTTAATAGAAGAGCTATACAAAGACTTCAGACCACTTAAAGAAGTATGGAGAGATGCATATTGGGAGTAACAAAAAGAGATTAAAAACACAATGCATGGATAAAAGAACAAACAGGGGTTACCTATATCATTGAAACAATTAAATGACTTAACTGGAGTTGAGTTGGACATATTGCTAAAAGTGATGATAATAGATGGACAATTACAATGTTAGACTTAATTCTAAGATATTGCAGAAGACCTAGAAAAAGCCACATTTGTAATGGATGGATGAAATAAGAAAGTGTGCAGATGTGATGTGGAGAAGGAAAGCTAGAAATCAGAGAAGATGGACTGAACTTTGTAAAACCTTCATCCTGCAGTGAATTGATAATTGTTGATGATGATATCATAGATTGAAAAGTTTTTCAACTTTTGTTTTTGAAAAGAAAATGATTTTATAAAAGTAAAAGTTGATTAAATTAATTAGTCAAAAGTATAAAAATTAGTTCCTTAATCCTATGTGCATTATAAAATTATTTTTTTTCATAATATGTATAAGTTTGAATTATCATATTATTATGTAATTTTGTAATTTTTTGAATTACTAATTAACTCATTTATTAAATAATTGTTTAAAAATAGTTGTTTATATCTTTATTTTTCCAACTATCTGTTCAATGGATAGACAGATTTGTGACTGAATTACATTAAAAGTAGTGTTTTAGGGATTTGTAAATTATCTCAGTAAAAGTATTTAAGTTAAAGTAAATGATGCTGTTATATTTATCTTCTTCTGTTCACATTCACAGTCCCTAGGGTCTTTACTTTCTGAACTAGTTTAGAGCAATAATGATATATTTATATGTGGGGATTTGTATTTGGATGTCCAGATGATAGATAAGTCTGAATTGTGCCAAGGTATCACCAATAAAGCACATTAACTGCATTTTATTTTATTTTTTTGTTAGATAAAATTTTGTTCATAGGAATATGTACATGCATTGATGATGATTGGCATATATCAGTATCCCAGCAGTATTTTTTATTATAAGTGATAGATTAATACTTAAATATGTGCATCTAGAATAATATTGTGTTATATTTATTGCCCTAAGTATGGCAATGGATAGATAATTAAGCTATGCATAGTTAACTTCTTGTCAATCTAATCACAATGTGAACTGTTGATTTTATATATATATATATATATATGTTAAAACGAAGATTTGCACGGGTTAAATATATAAAATACATATTTTGTGGGTTCATCCGTGTTAAAAACTTTTAATATCAATATACTGACGTTTCGACTTGGTCACACAAGCCATCCACAGAGTTATAAAAAGGTAGAAAGACGGTTGTAGAGGCGCTACAAACCAGTGATTGTAGCGCCTCTACAACCGTCTTTCTACAGTTTTTATAACTCTGTGGATGGCTTGTGTGACCAAGTCGAAACGTCAGTATATTGATATTAAAAGTTTTTAACACGGATGAACCCGCAAAATATGTATTATATATATATATAAGCCTATGATTTTCAATTTTTAGATTTAAACAAGAGGTAAGATCATGCAAATACAATGAATATTTTTGAATATAGTGCTGTTTGACTTTAAAATACATCCACTCTGCTTTGCCTTATACTTTTTTCAAAGTTATTGATATTTGTAATTTTAATTAAAATTTATATATCACTATACATTTTAGAAATTTTTACTTCATGTTTTTGCTATGAAGTGAATCAAAACTGTCAAACCAGTGTGACAGGTAGCTACGATAGAGCCATTCTAAGTTGTGTCATTGCAATGCATCCAAGCAAATTCAGAACATTTAAAAAGGGGTGTGATACAAAGTACATATATTATCTTAAATTAAATTCATCACTTTTCTTTTTATTTGTCATAATATACTATAAAATAAAAAGCCAAAAATTAATCTGTTTTAGGATAACACCATTTTTTACCACCTCAGTTTTGTCTTAAGAATCTAATGATAAATAAGTTAGCTATATGTCTTTTTTTTCCCAACAGATACATATGCAAAAAAAAAACAAAAATCAATTCATTGAATTATTATCATCCTTTCTAAAACTTCGGTAAATTTAAAATGAATTGGTAGAATAATTATTAATAGTAAAAAATAATTTGGGTAATTGTTCCAGAAATCATTGAATGCTTGAGCAACAGAAGAGATTTAATGTCAATCCAGAAATCTTCACCTCTCAAGTCTTTATTCTACAACTACATTAAAATACATAGGATCATGAATTTAATCAGTGAATATAACAATGTATATTACATTTTGAAAATAACTATTTTTTACATTATATATATATATATATATATATATAATGTATATATATATATATATATATATATATATATTGTAACCGTCGGAATTGTTGAATGCTGTATTCCATTTAAATTGAAGAAAGAAGGCCCAAAATGTTGGTGCCAATTTGTAACTGATTGAATTGATGGATGAAGGTGATGGTTAGGATGATCAATCTGATCTGATAAAAAAAATCTAAAATCTAATTTAAATTAATCTGGTCTAGCTCAATCGGGTCGCCGTTATGTAATAAACCATCACAAAGCACAAATAATCTCTCTTAAAGTTTAATTTACTTAAGTTATATGTGAAATGAAGGAATAATGAGAATATCTGCTCCAGACATCAACAAATCTATCACAATTACAACATAAATTGCAAAGAGCAGTGAAACCAACTACTATTGCCCTAAACAATAATATAGGATTAGTCTAACTACTTGATTGGCAATCTAATCAAAATCAAATCCAATTAATAACTAAAACAGATTCCAATATATATTTTATTAGCCTGTTACTGTTATAGTAATTTAAATCTACTTTATTGTTTAAAGATGCTGCCTTTTTAACTCAATGGATAAGCTTCTAAGTACCTGTAATGGTACTTTACAAAACATTTGTTTACATATAGACATTATTTAAATATCAAAACAAAATAATACTTGAACCCAAATATATATATATATATTTGTCTTAATAAACGCTAAATAGAAAGATAAACACTCATGTCAATAAGCGATATATATATATTTCTTTCTACTTCAATCTCTAATTAATAATTTTCTGTGGGCATCAACTGGTTTTATTATAATTTTATAAACACTTTGAAAATTTATGCACTCACTTAAATGTTTAAACAAATTAATATACGTCTATGGTTTACTAAGAAGCTACAAAACAATTTATAAATAATTTATAAATATCTTCCAATAAAGTGCTGCTTAATTAGTGCTTCGTTTATGTTTTAAAATAGAATACTTCACTGGAGTTTAATATCAACACTCTATTAGCTCATCTCTAACTCTACAATGTCCAACCACATTACATAAAAGACATATCAAGTTTCTATTGGATGTTTATTCACCTGTGAGTATTAATACAATCTGTTTGAAATTTTAAACAATTGAATAAAAATTGACCGGCAACAATTAAAACATATGATTATAATTGATATTTATACAAATCAAAACAATATTCAATTAAATCGGTCAATGAAGTTTATTCTCTTCATTTTATAGGAGTTTAAGAAAAATATCTAAGACGAATTATTCTGAACCAAACGATAAAGTACGATCTATTTAGATTTTTATGACGGAATCAGACAAACATGAAATGATTGACTTTGTAATATTAACTAAGATAAATGAGAATATATATATATATATAATATTCGAATGCAAATGTAAATATAAAATTCATATGGAAACAAAATAAAATACTAATAAGCAAAACATACCTTATCTTATATTCTAATTCACTTACCAAGCTGAGTTTGAATCTTGTTACTTAAATAGCTACGTCGTCTTATGCAATCCAAATAAAACAAAATAATTAAACTAGTCTTGATATTTAAATTAACTCAATTTATTGGATTATAGAAAAGAAAATTGGCAAGATTAATGATAAAATACATCGGAAATGACTTTATATTTTAGATTGGTTGACTAAATAAAAATGATAAAATTGCTATGTGTATCTCTAAATGTGTTGCTACAATGATAACGACAAAAAAAAAGTGAATGAGTAAATGAAGGGAAAGGCTTTTGGATATTTTACTAAAAAAATTTACATATAACCGATACCAAAATCTATTTGTTTATCAAAATAATAACGGATAAATGAATATGAAATAATAAATATATTTGAGTCTTTCCGATCATTTTCATTTAATAAATTATATTACTTTTAGAGATAATTAAAAAAAAAAATCATCCCCTTTTTATTACATATAAAAAAAATTAATACATGCACATTTTATATAAAAAAAAAATCATACCATATATATATGAGTCTGTTCGTTCACTATTTATTGGCCCATCGATTGACTTCAGTTCTTATGGTGTAAAGAGAAATTTCTTTGTCAGAAATAATAATTGCAAACTTTATAATGCTTCACTAAAAGTTTTCTTTTTCTGTCCAAAGAGGTGAGTGCACTTTGATTATCCCTTTTATGATGTGAATTGATCCAGTTGGTCCCTGTTCCTTTACTCGTGAGACGATGTTTACGCAAATCCATTTTTTTTTATAAAGCATTTTTTATTTTTATTTCATAGGTTTCTTTTTTTTTTACACTTTGCTGCCACTTCCCCGGAAACTTTTCGCAACTGCCCTCTAAATGATTGAATGGGCAGATAATTCCACTATTTTTCCATGTTTTATGGTTTTACACACAAAAAAAAATATTGAAAAACTTTATTTGTTAAGACACAGAAAATAGGTCTGTCCTTGACTATAGCAAAATGATAAAAAAAAAATCCTGTTATATTCTGTCGCGTCTTTTTTATAGGTTCTCTTTCTGACGTTTTTCGTATCTTGACGACCATCCAATATTACTCAAATAAACCTCAATTTTATCAATTTTTTTATAGTAGTTTTCGCGTGGTTTGTAAGGTAAGTTTGGAGAAAAAGATACATGAAAATTAAATCCAAATTCGATTACAATTTTTTTATTATTTACAAACCAAAATACAAAATTGATATAACAACCTTTTATTTACTTGATAAACATCAATAATTTACACATATCTATATTTTTTAATAATAATATTTTTTTAAATTAATTTATAAACAAATATACACAACATAAAAACATTGAACTGTATGTAATAATGTTACTATGGTGACTGCATTCATATATGAAATATGTAAAATAATATTGATCCTATTTAAGTAAACTTATATTGTACTGAATTGTTTTCAAAATTTATTTATTTATATGTTTTTCTTAAGTTTGATTATAGTGAAGTTATTTTTATTTTAAAGCTAGAATCAACAGTATATAATTCTATTTAAAAGCTTTAAGGTTGCCATGGTGATCAAATTTAAATCTACATTTCCAAGATCTTACATTATCTATCTATTAAGCAAAGGAAAAATCAAATAAGATCAACAAACTTCTTTATTTATTTATTATTTTTTTTTTTATATATACCTGGATCATCAATCTGAACATTCACAATATATATATATATATATATATATTGTTCAGATATATATATATATATAATATATATATATATATATATATATATATATATATGACTTCATATTATTCATATATTCAGGATATTCGTAGTAAAATAATGCAATAACTGATGTTTCATTACAATAACATGTACCTTTCTCAGAGTGTCTTCTTTCTCAAATCATAGGAAGGCATGTGAGATTTTAAATGGTTATTTTTATCTTTTTATTTCTTCTCATATTTAAATTCTATTGGTGGAAAAGTTTTAAGAATTATTTTGTCTTCCAATAGCTTCTTCCAAATGTTGCTGATTTTCTTTAATTCGTACCTTTTATTTGTGCTCTTGGGTCTATTAAAAATCTGTATAGCTTCTCTTAGCTATCGCTGGTCATATTTTTTAATTTTTGCTAGAATATTTGTTTTATCAAAATTGATATCATGATTAGTCAATTTTATATGAGAATAAATAGCTGGTGAATTGCATTTTTCTCTGACTACTAATTTATAAGCTATTTCTTCTTATATAAAATTGAGTAATCATGATATCAATTTTGATAAAACAAAT
This sequence comes from Epiperipatus broadwayi, assembly GCA_028023455.1. Taxonomy (NCBI): domain Eukaryota; kingdom Metazoa; phylum Onychophora; class Udeonychophora; order Euonychophora; family Peripatidae; genus Epiperipatus; species Epiperipatus broadwayi. Next base: position 7,016 of record JAQFVV010002970.1, on the reverse strand, counting down.
ATTCTAGCAAAAATTGAACAATATGATCAGAGATTGCTAAGAGAAGCTATAGAGATTTTTAAATGATCCAAGAGCATAAATGAAAGATATGAATTAAAGAAAAAACATCATTTGGAAGAAGCTATTGGAAGACAAAATAATTCTTAAAACTTGTCAACTAATAGAATTTAAATATTCCTACGATCTGAGAAAGAGGATGCTCTGAGGAAGGTACATGTTATTGTACTGAAACATCAACTATTTAGCTATTTTACTATAAGGAATATCCCAATAATAATAATAATAATAATAATAATAATAATAATAATAATAATAATAATAATATTAATAATAATAATAATAATAATATGAAGTTATCATATGTAAATAAATAGATATACAGACAGACAGATAGGTAGATAGATAAATAGATGAAATGATATATATATCATCATCAACCTTTATCAATCCACTGCAGGATGAAGGTCTCTCCAAGTTTAATCGATATTCTCCAATCTTTAGCTTCTCTTCTCCCCAACACCTCTGCACATTTTCTTATTTCATCCATCCATCTCATATGTGGTCTCTTTCTGGGTCTTTTACAATCTCTTGGAATCCAGTTTAAAATTTCAATTGTCCATCTATTATCATTGCTTGCAACTCCATTTCAATATTTTAATTTTTTCAATAAGGTCAGTAACACCTGTTTGTTGTCTTACCCATACATTGTATTTTCGATCTCTTCTTGTTACTCCCAACATACATCACTCCATACTCCTTTGAGTGGTCTGAAGTCTCTGTATTGCTCTTCTATTAAGTGTCCAAGTCTCAGATCCATAAGTAAGAACTGGTAAAACACATTTGTTAAAAAAACATCCTTTTCAAACACATAGGCATATTTCCTTTTAGTATCAAGTTATTTCTACGAAAAGCACTCCAACCAAGTTTAATTCTATGATTAATTTCCTCTATTATGTTTCCATCTGTGTTCATAATCTGACCAAGGTATTTGTAACTGTTAACTTCTTCTAATTCTTCATAATCAATCTTTATTTTCATATTTTGAGCAAATCGATTAAACATTACTTTAGTCTTTTTAACATTTATTTTTAGTTCTACTTTTCTACTTTCATCTGCTAACTCCTGCAACATTTGCTGCAGCTCTGAAGCATTATTTGCAAAAACAACTACATCGTCTGTGAAATCTAAATGACTTAAATACTCTCCATTTACTTTCACTCCTTTAGTTTCCCATTTTAATCCACAAAATACTTTTTGCAGCACTGCTGTAAAACGTTTTGGAGATATGGTGTCACATTGTCTTATCCCTTTCTCAATGTTAATTTTTTCAGTATCATTATGTAATCTAATTGTTGCCATTGCATTTTTATAAATATTCTTTAAAATATGACAATATCCTGGATCTATATCTTGATGATCCAATGCTTTAATCACTGAAGAAATGTGTATAGAATCAAATGCCTTTTCATAATCTACAAATCCAAAACATAATGACAACTCATATTTGTTTGTCTTTTCTATGACTTCTCTCAATACATGGATATGATCTATTGTACTAAAATCACTTTTATATCCAGCTTGTTCTCTTGGTTGGTGGAAATCCAAAGTTCTCTGTAGACGAGTTGTAATTATCTTGGTAAAATTTTTATATAAAACTGATAAAAGGGTGATAGGTCTGTAATTTCTAATATCTTCTTTATCACCTTTTTAAAATATTAATATTATTACTGCATTCTTCCAATCTTCTGGTACATCTTTATCATTTAGACATTTGGTATATAACTTTGCTAAAATTGTTTCTATTTATTCACCTGCTTCTTTTAATATATCAATTATAATTCCATAATTTCCTGGAGCCTTTCCTTTCTTTATATATTTAATTGCATGTCTCACTTCTTCATTTAAAATTCTGGGCAATTTGGAAGATGTAATAGATATAGGAGGTACTTGTTCTTTATTACTATATAATTTTTGATAAAAATCTTCTACCAATTTCATGATGTCATCTCTCTTTTTAGTAATAATTCCATCTTTTTTTCTTATTGCAGATATAAATTTCCTACCAATAACAAAATGTTGTTTAACATTCTTGAGACTTTTATTTTCTTCTACAGCTTTCTTTGCTATTGCACAATTATAGTTTCTTATATCATTTTCAACTCTTTTCCATACCATTTTACAAAATTCGAGATATTCAATTCTTTTTAATACATCATTTTTGTATATCTTCATATTCCTTCTTTTCTTCATAAATTCTTTAGTCTCAGTAGAAATTTTATTAGTCAATTGCTGCTTTTTTCTACCAGCTATCTTTGTTGCAGTTTGTAAAAGTGTATCAGTTATTTTCATATTAATTTCATTCAAATCTGAATCATGTTCAAAATCTCCTAACACTTGAAACCTATTTGTGAGTTCTAATTTAAATTCATTAGAATGTTTCTGAAGATTAGGAATATCAACTTTTTAAATATTGTTTTTCTTAATAATTTTTGTCTCTTTAGTTTTACATTAACACGTAACCTTCACTTTACTAATCGATGATCACTTTCTGTGTTAAATTTATTAAGAACATTACAATCTTGAAATATGTATTTTCTGTTAGTCAAAATATAATCATATAATCCAATTCTGCTGTACTTTCATTTGGATGCTTCCATGTCCATTTCCTTTTAACACTTTTCTCAAAAAATGAATTTATAATATAAAGTTTTTATTTTTCTGCAAACTGCACAAGTCTATGTCCTCTCTCATTTCTATTACCAAAACCAAAATTACCTACAGCAATTTCATCTTTCATTTGTCTACCAATTCTAGCATTAAAGTCTCCCATAACAATTTTAAAAAGTTGTTTACTCTGATCAAAAGCCTTTTGTACAACCATATAAAAATCTTCTACTACTTCATCACTATGAGAACTTGTTGGGGCATAAACCTGAATTATCTGCATTTGGTATCTGCTATTAAGTTGTATAACTAATATTGCCACTCTGTCCAATCCACCATCAATCTTCACAATATTGTTCTTCTACTTTTTATTTATAATGAATCCTACTCCACTTGTATTTCCAATATGTGTGCCTTTATAATAGAGTATATGTCCACTTTTTTAAATCAATTGTTTCTTCTCCTTTTCTTCTAACTTCACAAAGTCCAATAATGTCTTATTTAATATAAGACAGTTCTTCTTCTAATTCTTGCAATCTTCCTTCACTTGAAAGTGATCTGCAGTTGTAAGTACCTAAATAAAAAGTCATCATCAAATGGCAGCCTGGGTCCGTAATCAGGGGTTTCTTAGCACCCTCCACCTTCGGCCACCAACCACTGCCTTGGTTGGTGAGTTTACAGCCTCATGGGAATAAAGCCATGCTTCATTTTTGTCTGTCATAATTGTATATATGTATTGGAAAAATATTTATCATTTACATAAACATTCATTCTGCCTTATCAGGCACTGAGAAGAAAGACCATGGTGTTTCTTGATCTTAAACTCAAAGGTAAAAAGCCAATAAACTCACCATGCTGGCTAATGAGTGTTTGTGAGCAGCCCATCCTTGTTCATATACTATATGAATAATCACATAGTAATAACAGCTGCAATGACAAGAACGTATGGAGTGGACATTAGGAATCTGCCCTGCTCAGTTCCTTTAAGGCCTCCAAGAGGAATCAAAGGGTCTCCTTTCAGTTAATAGCAAACTCATTTCTGCAGCCGATATATATATATATATATATATATATATATATATATCATCAGATAGATAGCCTATATATATATATATATATATATAGGCTATCTATCTGATGAAGACTTCTTTTAATATTAAGGGAAGGTGGAGTTTGATATGAATTATGGGAAGTTTGTTTATTTGTAAATATTTGTTTGTTCCTTTAGTTTGATTTTCACTTGAGAAGGTCTATTTGTAATAGATGAAATAATGGTTGTGTAAAGATTTTGGTAAAATTTTTGGATTTAATCCAGTATTGTATTGTTTTATGGTCTTGCATATATATATATAAGACATATTTTGAGGGTTCATCTGTGTTAAAAAATTTTAAATATTGATATTCCTATTTGGAAAGATTTTTTTAAAAAACATTCTTAAATTTAACATTTTTGCTATTGGTGGAACTTTAACATTTTTCAAATCAGTGATTGTAGCGCCTCTACAACCACCTTGCTACCTTTTATCACCCAGTGGATGACTTGTGTGACCAAGTCAAAATGTTGGGATATCAATATTTAAAATTTTTTAACACGGATGAACCCTCACATATGTCTTTTATATATGCAACCCGTGAAAATCTTTGTTTCAACATATATATATATATATATATATATATATATATATATATATATATATATATATATATATATATATATATATATATATATATATATGCAATGAAAATTTAATAAAGTTATAAAAAATAAATAAAAATATAAATTTATTTTATATAAAGTTATTATGTTGGCATTCATGTTATAAACAAAAGGCAATACAGCACCAATGCAGTAGTGGTTTTCAATTCTCCTCAGTATGATTAGGCCTTATTAATTTTTATTGGTTGAAAATAATCTTCCTTTAAAACAATATTCATAATAGATGCCAACATTTAATTATTATACTTATAATTAATAGTCCACAAAAACTCATAATTAAAATTTTTATCAGTAGAAGTTAAAAAAAAGATTCTAGTCACTAATAGTGATCATTGTACCCAGTTACATTCATGCAAAGGTTCTAGAATTATCAGTAAAATAATTAATAACCTGGTATAAAATTCTGGTATAAAACTTTGTCATTTAAAAACTAATACTCATAACAGAAAAGTTGTTAAATAACATCTTAAATCTGTCAGCTTGTATAAGTATGATTAGAAAGATCTACACAACTAGTCAAGCAACTGGACTTGGGTTAAAACTTACAATTTCTTTTTGGATTTCAAGATTGGAAGCAACAAAAAAGTAAAAGCTTATTACTGAATTAGATGTAAAATATGTTCATTATATCCAAGCTTAAGCTTTTAACTATCAATGACTATAATCCATAAACCAGTGTCTGGGCGTACATGTACAACTTAATAAGCATTACCACATATTAAATGAAAGAGTTCATATGATTGCAATATAGAAAATCATTAGAGTAGAATAAACAGAGATTTTTAATAGCATTGCACACATGAAAGTTATATGGCATTGCTTTTAGATTTAAAATAAAAAATAGTCTAATAAATTTCAATGACACATAAGTAAGAAAAAATAAAATAGCACCTTTCTCATACAATATTATCTAGTGCAAGCCATAGTAATCAGCAGATTTTAGAAGGTTAGTGCATCAATATTCCTATCTAGTACTTATTAGTCCAATATTCCCAGATTAGTTTTTAGATTATGGCATTTATTAGTGAGAAGCCTTGGATATGAGGGTTTTGCCCCTAGATCTTTGAAAATAATTCATCTCTCCAGCAATCACCTTTTAACTTTTTACTTAATTATAAAGCTAAAAATTATATCCAAATGTCTAGGTACAATGTTTTTATATCCAAGACTTTTGAGGGAAACTTTAAATAAAAAGTAGTCTGAATGTATTGAATGAGTAGGCATAAAATAGGGATATTGATGCAGTAATCTTCTAAAATCCAGTGGTAACTATGGCTTGCATTAGGTAACATTATTGTAAAGAAAAAGTTACTGTTATGATCATGGGATGTTATATTGGATTTAAAAATAAGATAATTAAGAAATAAGCAATGGTGAATTGAGAGCATAAAAGGAAAGATTGAAACTAATAAAATTAACAGGAGAGCTTGCAATGATCCAAGTTAACATAAAATATTCCAAAGTTTAGATCAGCTCATATGAGTTCTGACAGTGTGACTATTTACTTTAGAAATTGCATGATGGTTCTGTACCTTTAGATCATTCTTTTATGGCTATGTGCAGAGCTATTTTTATAGATTTATTTAATATTACAACTCTAAATAACAAATATGGAGTTTACTTGTGTAAACCATAAGATGAAGATGTCAGTATTTTCCAAGAAGTTCAGTAGAGATCAAAGTGTATGTTCATGTGGGTAGTCATTCTTCCATTCTTTGACAGTTTTCATTTTTTGTAATCTGATTTCCAAATCATTTTCAGAATTATTTTGAAAATTTTTTTGGAAGATCAAAAAATATGAATTTTGTATAGTTTATTAAATATTTTTCATTATTTGTACATAATAGTTGTATAATAATTATTTAAATACAAAACAATAAACACATTCACTTTGATTTTAATTGAATATGTTTTGTTTTTAAAACTAAAAGTTTTAATAAATTTAACTACAATGTTACTAAATACCTACAGCCTGTAAGATGATTATATCTTGTGACATTAGTCATGTAATATCATTATCTGTCATTACCAACATTATATTAGAATTGATTGAGATATCCTATATATTTTAAAGCAGCATTTATAGATTTATCAGATATTAACATTTGTTTGCATTTAAAAATTAAATATCTATTAAAGAGAATTTTATTGATTTTCTAGTGTCATTCATTTATATTATTTTTTTGCCCACTGTTGAATGGCAAATCTTTGTTCTCATTATGAACTCACTTTTTCAATATTTCCAAAATTCAAGTATCAATTTTTAGAATGTTTTATATTTGTAAATTTAAAAGTTTAGGAAATCAAGTCCAATTTATTGACTTGTAGATAGAATAAAATAAAGATTTTATGCTAAAGTCAAAGGTTAAATAATAATAATAATAATATTTATAAGACCAAGAACATAGTTCTAATTTTATCAACTGCAAACTAATATTATGTAATATATCTTTATAATTTACCCCTGCCAAAATGCAATTAGAAGAAACAGTCTATGATTAAAATTATTATACATATAGTCATAAAAGGCTAATTATAAATTCTTTATCACATAATAAAAAAAATGGTAATAAAGTGTTAATATTATTATCTGTTATAAATATATATATTTCTTTTAATTAGTTTTATACCTTTG
>JAQFVV010002968.1:0-16303 GCA_028023455.1 Epiperipatus broadwayi | reverse complement strand
TCCTTTTGTTTAGAAGTGAGATTTAGAACAAGTTACAAAAATATATGGAACTATTTTGGTTGTTCTTTATAACTATAGATTTTCCGAAAAATAGATTTCTATGTTAGTTATTATGATTTTATTTCTGGTTTAATAATGGCACATATTATCTTTTTTAATTGTACCAAATTTTCATGTCCATTGTTACAATTTTGATTCCTGCCTCTAGTGTTTTTAAAATCAGTTAGAAAATTCTTATTAATTATTCAATAAAATGGAGGGTTTTCTATATTCTCAAATACCTCTTTTTCTGCACAAATTGATTTGTCATGTTATATATTTTATTGATATATCATTCATTTTTCAAAGCTCTCTATTAAGTTTCTTAATAGAATAATTTGTTCTCAGCCAAATCAATCAAAGGCTCTAACAAATTAGACTTAATCTACTAAATTATTAATTAATATTAAAACAATTCCATAATTATATCCTGATAGAAATAAATCCATAAACTCTCTAATAATATTTTTAAACATAAAATTGATTTTATTCAGTCTTTTACTAATGAACTCTATCTACTTTTAACCTAATATTAAAAAAAAAGAACATAACTTAGCACCCATTCTTATCTTAAAATATGTCTATAATAATTTCTTTTTGAATTGCCTCCTTTGCTGTACACATCTCTGCATTTAAGGCATGTCTTCTTACTTTCCTTTGTACTCTCTCTAAATAATCTAAAACCCTTTTACTAACACATAATGCATTATTACCATATGTTAACCCTGCTACTGCAACTCCCTTCCATACAATTCTGGCTACATCATATTTATTATATGAAAATACTGTTAGTTTCTATCCCAAACCCCTTTCTTTTCTTTGCTTCATTTACCCAATTTTTTCTCCCATTCATCCAAGCAATTTTTCTGATTACATAAGATGATTCCCAAATACCTATATCTATCCACCACACTTAACTTTATATTCCTCAATGAAAATTCTACATTTTCTCTTTCCCCACTATTAACCACCATTATATTTGATTTTTCTTCATTAAATTTAATCCCCATCTCTTTACCCACACTTGCACATGTCCTCAACATAAGAGCTATTGGTAAAGATCCATCTAGTGATCATAAAATGCAAGCTAAGAGCAAGTTACAAAATTTATAACTTGTTTTGTTTTACTCTGACATTTATGTAAACAAACACGCTTTGACGGTGTTTTTGGTAAAACACCATCTGTTGATCATATATATATATATATAATTTATGATTTAGATAAAATACCTAAATTTGCACAAATGTAGATGGTTCATGAACACAAATCACATGATAATCAGCAAGAATTATCAACACTAGAAATCTTTAATATTATTTCAATGCAACCACTTTTATTTAATAAAGTTGTCTTGTCAACAGGTATTGATAAACTTGGGTTGTTATTATGTGATTTACATTGAATACCTATCTAGGCTTAAGCATTATTAGGTTTATTATATAATTAATATATAACTAGATATACATCTGATTTTTATTTATTTATTTCATGAAATTACCAAGTTTTAACATAACCAAAACAATTTATAACCAAGATTCCCAATGAATTATTTAAACAAAGATGATTCTTATCTGACACCATAAATTTGTTTTGGCATAACAAAAGTGGATATCATTTATAGCTCTTTTTAACTGATTCTTTGGGATTATCACTTTTAAGCTGGCTTAGTAATTTTCGGAAGTAGGATTTTATTCTTAATATTACATATTTGTAAGCTTAAAATTATTTGTCAATTTATTAAAATCATTACTATATATATATATCATTACTATATATATATATAAAAATTCAGTCACATGACCTATAGAGCTTTCATTACCAATATGTAATATATAAAGAATCTTCTAATAGCTCTAAACAAGCTTATTTATTATTTTTAATGATAAATGCTACAAGAGAAAGTACCTAAAGCCTTTATCTATGATGGTCACCATCTCCAGACAGGTTTCAAGCTATGTCTCTCTTCAGTGAGGAGCTAGGACATTAGATTCAAAAGACTAACTTAAGCCAAGCATTTATCTAATTCCGAAATATTAAGAAAAAGATTTAAATCTTCAGACACCTACATGTCTTAAATTTAGCTCTTTAACTAAAGAAACTATATGGACCTGAACTAAATTCAGTGGTCCCACATATTAGTAGGCTTAGCAATTTAATATAGCCATAATAGCAAAATTATAATATTATTAAAATTCAGTCACATGTCAGATGACCTATATAACTTGCTTTACCAATATGTAATATACAAAAACCCTAGCTTTTCACTGAAGAGATCCATAGCTCGAAACTGGTCTGTGGATGGGACCCATCATAGATAAAGGCTTTGGGCACTTTCTCTTGTAGCATTTATCATTAAAAAATAATAAATAAGCTTGTTTAGAGCTATTAGCAGGTTCTTTATGTATTACATATTGGTAATGCAAGCTATATAGGTCATGTGACATGTGACTGAATTTAAACCTACTAATACATGGGATCACTGAATTTAGTTCAAGCCCATATAGTTTCATTAGTTAAAGAGCTTGAATTTGAAGACATATAGGTGTCTGAAGGTTTAGATCTTTTATTAATATTTAGAATTATATAAATGTTTGGCTTGAGGTTAATATTTTGAATCTAATGTCCTAGTTCCTCACTGCTGAAAACCATATCTCAAAACCAGTCTGGGAATGGGAGACCGTGATGAATAAAGGCTTTGGGTTTTTCTCTTGTAGCATTTATCATTAAAAAATAAGCTTGTTTAGAGTTATTAGCAGGCTATATATATATATATATATGTGTGTGTGTGTATGTGTGTGTGAATGCTTCACCCTTTTACTTTTTATTTAACTGCTGACCCTAAAATCAACCACAGTAAATGGATATTTAATCAAATGTATATGTATATAATTTAAATATATATAAATGTTATAGGTGGAAATTAAGAGAAAGAAAAAAGTTTTAAAGTAATATAAATGCAAAATTATTGGACCAATAAATAGAGATGTTGGCAAATGTATTTTATATAATACCAAACTAGATTAAAATTTTAATTTAACATCCTTTAAAAAGAAAAATGTGTTAATATAAAATTGATTGTTTGTCATCTAAACAATAATGTAGAAGCTTATGATGCAAGTAAGAGGTTGTAAACCATGGAAACATTTGTAGACTTCAATTAATTAAATAACTGAAATAAACTAAAAAGTATAAATGTGACGAATTCATCGTTCTTCTATAATTTTTCTTGATCTAAAAATCTTGACTGTCATCAGACAGATACCTAAATCTTTATGTTATGTGTGAGTAGATAAGTTTACCTCTGCCCTCCCATTAGTCCATTCTCAGAAGTGTCTTAGAGATCATAACCAGCAGAAGACTTAAGAACCATGCCTGATAACTATCTACCTTTTTTGCCAGGAAGATAAAAAAAGATCTATCTAAATAGAAACAAGAGTAGGTATTTGTGATGGAGACTTTAACAGACATCAAGAAAGAATGAGAATATCATCACATCTCTAGAATGAACTCTTAATTCATCATCCTTATAAAGGATAATGCATATAAGTGCTTCTTAGTTACTGGTAACTTTTATTGTTGTCATTTTTTTTATTATTGTTATGGTTAATATGTAGTAACTAATTTTACTTCACATATATTTACAACGTTACTGTATATATTCTAAAGATCAACTAGACCTGTTTCTATTTCTTGTTATATATATATATATGTAATAAATAAAGTTTGATATCTGTATTCGTTTCACAATATATGTAATATACAAATCAATATATATATATATCAAAATACAGTACAATTTACATAAATTATATTCTTTTAGAAGTACTTTCGACTATACACTTTTTAGTCTTTATCAACTATATAACGTTGAATAATCAAAACGAGACAACCCTTAACAATACCCATAGTTCAATTCAGATTTCGCCAGTCATCAAATGTTAAGATAACAGAATTGTTTATCAACTATATAACGTTGAATAATCAAAACGAGACAACCCTTAACAATACCCATAGTTCAATTCAGATTTCGCCAGTCGTCAAATGTTAAGATAACAGAATTGTGGGAAATCTGAATTGAACTATGGGTATTGTTAAGGGTTGTCTCATTTTGATTATTCAACATTATATAGTTGATAAAGACTACAAAGTGTATAGTCGAAAGTACTTCTAAAAGAATATAATTTATATAAATTGTACTGTATTTTGATATATATATTGATTTGTATATTATATATATATATATATAAGTGAGAGGTTTGGATGATAAGAGTTTAAAAGAAGTTAAACACTTTTCATTTTATTTTCCCTCAACTTGCTTTCTATGCTAGAACTCTTTTCTAAAGTTATAAAAGTTGTTTTTATTCTAAAATATATTTCATCCACCTTATCTTGCATCTGTTTTATTATTTTTTTTTTTTTTTACAAAAGAGAGTGAAAGAGAATACATTGCAAGTTAGGTATTTACATGGAGCTACATTCTAGATTCATTATATAATTATACTGAGAAAAATGCTCATATACATATCTATATGTCTATTTAATTTATTGATTTTTTTTGACAAGAACTTGCAATTTTATTTATATATGTATATTTAATCAAACTAAATGCTTGTTAAATAAATATATCTGTTCTTTTATTGTTATTTTGTAATAAATAGGCATGGTGCGATCTTTTTCATATATTTATCTATTTGATATTCATCAAATTCTCATGCGATAAATTACTTTAAAATCTTTATTGTTTATTGACGCTAATTCATATAAATAAATATTATTTACATACATTACTGCAAGTTATAACATCTAAAAACTACTGCATAGTAAATCGTAGGATTTCATGCTGTATGTTTGTAATTTAAACTTAGTGAGTTAAATCTGAAGATATTTAGAGCATCACACTTTCAAATCGAGATACTTCAGACTAACTTGGATATATAGAAAGACAAGTAAAGAAGAAGGTGGACCGCCTTCTTCTTGTTCAATTGTCTGTCTTGTAGTTATGATTTGATCGCTATTGAGAACATCTGATTGGCTGTTGGATAGTGATGAGCACGAGAGGTTTGCAGTCTCTCAATTTAATTTCATGCTAAGAAGAAAATGGTGATATAATTCGGGCATATAAGTTAAATTAATATCTTTAAAGGAAGGGGTTTTATTATTTTATAATAAATTTCTAGCATAGTAACATATGCGTATATATATATTGTACCGAGATACATCAGGAAGGAGTGTGTTTTCTTCGGAGTTACACATAATTTTGGAGAAATATAAATTGATAAAAGATTTGTTTAAATATTTAATAAAAATAAAAGGTCTTGTAGGGTAAAATAAAAAAAAAATTTTTTTTTATCATAGAAGGGTTTATCGTTAAAAGCATAAATTAGACAGTTTTATAAGATATAATTTTAGAATCACATTTAAATAAAACTTAAAGAATTAAAAACTTGATTTAATTAAAACTTGATTTAATTGAAATTTGATTTAAGATTGCTTTTAGAAAAAAAAAAAAAAAAAAAGCAAGGTGGAGTTCGTTTTGTCTTATAATAAAAAAAAAAAAAGGAATATAATCAAAGGAATGTAATAAACAATGGGAGCTAATGACAAACATAAGAAATTTCCATTAAATGGCTAATTAGTGAAATAACTCTAACAAAGAAATTGAAATTTGCAATCATCTAAAGAATGACCAATGAAACTGTGTAGAGAGTCGAAAGAAAAGAAATAATTGTCCAATAGCAGAAATTCAGAATGGTAGATTGAATCCGCAAGATAAGGACCATAAAATATAAAAGGAGCGAACTTTCTATTGTTATAGTTATTAGATTGAATTTGATATTATGATTAAAATTTGAGTTTGATTCGGTTCGGTTGATTATTCTTAAATTCATATTCATATTAGTAATATACGTCCAAAGTTAAATAAAACATAATGCTGCATTGTTAAACCCATCGTGTGGACAGCCGGCCGAATCCTTCCATGCAATACCAACAGCAGACAGTTCGAAGGATGATCATGTTCGCGTAAAACAAGAAGGAAGCGGAGTGTCCATGGTGAAGCCCACAGGATCCCAATGACATCGGGAAAAGGATCGCAAAGAGTTAGCGCTAACTGACCGAAGGAAATACTATCAGAAGCTACGCTCGGAACTAGGCATAAAAGAGAGTGCTAGGTAATATTTATTTTATTCTTGATTCACTAATTAAAAGCCGTAGTAATGTATGGAATAATAAACTTTGAACTTTATGTTACGAACAATAATTACTAATTGTCTTTAGCTCCATTATCAAGGGATTTTTATTGTGATTTCAAATATATTTGTGTGCGTATAATTATTTTCTAAATGTATGTATAATATGATATTTTTTGTTATATTAAATATTATCTAAATTTGAGCAAAAGTGTAATTAATTATATTATAAGACCAAACGAAGTGAAACAGCGTAAACGGAGATTTAATGGGTTAGTGATTATTTATAAAAAAAAAAAAAAAAGGGAATAAATATCGTAGAGCAAATAAATAATAAATGTTATAATAATGAATTATAGTTTAGAAATGGGATATGAATATCCTATGAGATTATGAGAGCGAAATAAATTTTAAATTAGAATTTGGGAAAGGAAGCGAGAAAACTAGCGCAGAGAAAGATTCGTAAATTGATTTTTTTAAGTAGGCGGATTTTGTATTTTATTGATTGTTTTAGCTGAGCTAGTGGGAGCGGGTACTAGATCATATTGGTCAGGCAGACTTGTCGACAAAGGTCGGCTGGCGCCCATTGGATTTTTTCCTTTAAATAAATAAAGAGTTTGGTTGGCTAATGTTTAATCTAGTAATCGAGTATTAATATTATTGGCGAATGTTTGCCAATGATATTGACCACTCTACCCGAGGTACCGACAGCCCCATATGATAGGATTTTGTGTAAGAGGGAGGTACAAAGTTCTGTATCGAGTCGTTATTATAAATATCGAATATTTTATTGATGTTACATAAATGATATTTATAAAAGTTATAAGACGACATTAAGAGGTGGTAGGTATAAATGGCGCGTCAACGTGGAATGAAACTAAACGTTTTGAATGGCAGGACCGATGTGAGTCATGACTGGACGTTTTTAAGCGGTGTGGCCAGAGTCGTGTATGAGTGACATAAGTGATAGCTAGTAAAAAGAAGCGGGAGGGAGCGTGATAGTAGGATTAGAAAACGGTATAAGCAGCGCAACTGTAAAAGTGATTTTGCAATTATATAAAATGTGGAGGCATAGGGACACTCCGGGGAATTTTAGCAAAAAAAAAAAAAGAACTGGGAAGGTTAGGTTTTGGTTGTACGTACGTAAGTTTATTATTAAAAAAAAGAAAAAATGGATGAAAGTGGAAACGACCGGAGGGCAATGCCAGAAGTAAGCCCGATATTTTTTAAAAATCCGCAAATAGTGGAAGAAAGTGCATTTCAAATTTTGATGAACATGATGAAAGAGATACGCGAAGACATCAAACAAAATCAACAAGAAATGAAGCAGGAAATTAATGAACTTAGGACAGAGATGAGAGAAATGAAACAGGAATTGACAGCAAGAATGGACGCATACGAGGAAGTGATAGGAGTAATGAAAAAGGGTGTAGAAGAAGAAAGGCATGAAATATTAGAATTAAAAGAAAATATAGAAGTGAGGGAAGAGTCAAGCAGTATAGGGAAAAGCCAGCTAGAAGAGAGAATAGTACACATGGAAGAGATATGTCAAGACCTAATAAGTAGCCAGGAAATGACACGACAGGAATTAGGGAACTTAGAGAATGAAATAGAGACCACCAAGAATATAAAAACTAAAGTAAAGGAGATATGTAAAGACGTAGTGGGAGACACAGGGCAGACAATAAGACAGGTAGAACAGAAATATGAGGATTTTAAGATTGAGAATAGACACAGTGAACAGACGAGTAGATTTATGGAGAAGCAGTTCACCATTTCGGTATTCAAAGCGGAGGTAGGAGAAAACCCACTGAAACATTTAGAAAGCCTGAGTAATCTGTTCTATAGTAAAAGTTTACTGGAAGAGGACAAGGTTGCGGTGGCCAGTAGTTACCTCCAAGAGACAGCATGTGATTGGTGGCACACCTTGGACGAGAAACCGCAGACATTCGGAGAATATAGATGGGCTATGTTAAGGGCATTTTGGAATGAAGCTAGGCAAGACGGAATCCTGTATAAAATATCCCACGAGAGATATTCAAATGCGCGGGGAGAGACGTATGCAAAATTCTTTTACCGACAAGTGTCAAAACTTAAGGCATTGACGGCATTCCCTATGTCAGATGGTCAGATAATCAGAACACTACGCAATAATATGCTGCCAAATATACAACAGCTAATGTTAAGTAAAGATGGACGGTCAGTGGAGGAAATGGCGGAATTTCTAACACAGGTTGATTATGGCAATCTAGCTAGGGAACCTCCAGATCGATATAGAAGATGGGATGGGTACAACGACCCACATGGCAGAAAGGGAGAACCACCTGATCGAGCGTAAATAAAAAAATATATATATATATAAATAAATGGGTATAACGGGACCGAAAACTTAACAAGTAACACGGACACACGAGAATAAGAAAGGACGAACTTCCATCAAAATAAATCGAGGGGATTGTATAATAAGAATAAAGTTAAACGTTGAAACTAAAACCTTCAGATTGATATTTTAGTTTCAAAAGGGGGGACGGAGAAATGTACCGAGATACATCAGGAAGGAGTGTGTTTTCTTCAGAGTTACACATAATTTTGGAGAAATATAAATTGATAAAAGATTTGTTTAAATATTTAATAAAAATAAAAGGTCTTGTAGGGTAAAATAAAAAAAAAAATTTTTTTATCATAGAAGGGTTTATCGTTAAAAGCATAAATTAGACAGTTTTATAAGATATAATTTTAGAATCACATTTAAATAAAACTTAAAGAATTAAAAACTTGATTTAATTAAAACTTGATTTAATTGAAATTTGATTTAAGATTGCTTTTAGAAAAAAAAAAAAGCAAGGTGGAGTTCGTTTTGTCTTATAATAAAAAAAAAAGGGAATATAATCAAAGGAATGTAATAAACAATGGGAGCTAATGACAAACATAAGAAATTTCCATTAAATGGCTAATTAGTGAAATAACTCTAACAAAGAAATTGAAATTTGCAATCATCTAAAGAATGACCAATGAAACTGTGTAGAGAGTCGAAAGAAAAGAAATAATTGTCCAATAGCAGAAATTCAGAATGTAGATTGAATCCACAAGATAAGGACCGTAAAATATAAAAGGAGCGAACTTTCTATTGTTATAGTTATTAGATTGAATTTGATATTATGATTAAAATTTGAGTTTGATTCGGTTCAGTTGATTATTCTTAAATTCATATTCATATTAGTAATATATGTCCAAAGTTAAATAAAACATAATGCTGCATTGTTAAACCCATCGTGTGGACAGCCGGCCGAATCCTTCCGTGCAATACCAACAGCAGACAGTTCGAAGGATGATCATGTTCGCGTAAAACAAGAAGGAAGCGGAGTGTCCATGGTGAAGCCCACAGGATCCCAATGACATCGGGAAAAGGATCGCAAAGAGTTAGCGCTAACTGACCGAAGGAAATACTATCAGAAGCTACGCTCGGAACTAGGCATAAAAGAGAGTGCTAGGTAATATTTATTTTATTCTTAATTCACTAATTAAAAGCCGTAGTAATGTATGGAATAATAAACTTTGAACTTTATGTTACGAACAATAATTACTAATTGTCTTTAGCTCCATTATCAAGGGATTTTTATTGTGATTTCAAATATATTTGTGTGCGTATAATTATTTTCTAAATGTATGTATAATATGATATTTTTTGTTATATTAAATATTATCTAAATTTGAGCAAAAGTGTAATTAATTATATTATAAGACCAAACGAAGTGAAACAGCGTAAACGGAGATTTAATGGGTTAGTGATTATTTATAAAAAAGAAAAAAAAAAGAAATAAATATCGTAGAGCAAATAAATAATAAATGTTATAATAATGAATTATAGTTTAGAAATGGGATATGAGTATCCTATGAGATTATGAGAGCGAAATAAAATTTTAAATTAGAATTTGGGAAAGGAAGCGAGAAAACTAGCGCAGAGAAAGATTCGTAAATTGATTTTTTAAGTAGGCGGATTTTGTATTTTATTGATTGTTTTAGCTGAGCTAGCGGGAGCGGGTACTAGATCGTATTGGTCAGGCAGACTTGTCGACAAAGGTCGGCTGGCGCCCATTGGATTTTTTCCTTTAAATAAATAAAGAGTTTGGTTGGCTAATGTTTAATCTAGTAATCGAGTATTAATATTATTGGCGAATGTTTGCCAATGATATTGACCACTCTACCCGAGGTACCGACAGCCCCATATGATAGGATTTTGTGTAAGAGGGAGGTACAAAGTTCTGTATCGAGTCGTTATTATAAATATCGAATATTTTATTGATGTTATATAAGTGATATTTATAAAAGTTATAAGACGATGTTAAAGGGGGGTAGGTATTATATATATATTGAAGAAGTCAGATCTGAGTTCGATCCTAGCTTCATGACATCTAGCCATAAGCCCACATCAAACCCCTAGTACTAACCTTAAATTTTTGATGCAATGGGGCTTTATACATTCAATCCATGCTAATTTCCATAAAGAAAAACTATTACAGAAATGTGTATTAAAATTAATTCATTTGAGTTTAAATTAATCAATGCTATTAATAAATTCATGATAGAATTATTCATGAATTTATATATATAACAACTGTGTGGATTGTGCGTATATATTTGTAAATATTTAAATATATATAATTGTTTGAAAGTTTCATTGTGTCGGGAATGTTTGTTTTTACTTTAAATAATTTGTTAAAACTTTAATGATTAAAAGCTACATTCTTTCAATAAGCTTTCAGATTTTCCCTTTCCAAAACAATGGGTTAAGTTTTACTAATTAGAAAAAAAGATAAGTATTTAAATTGTAAGGATTTCCTAATTAAAATCATTTTCTGATTTTAAGAATTCATTTTCTAATAGAAAATGAATTCAAGTTAATGAGTTTGAAAGCCTTATCGAAGGAGTGTATTTAAAAACAACCAGTAAATTTTATAACATTGATAATGAAAGAAGCACTAGCCCGAAGGCATAAAATACAGTATATACAGATCTGAAAAGTTTGGAGGAGAAAGCCATCTTTGTTGTAGAGAAGTGCCATTCAAGTCTGTGCATTTTTAAATTATGAAATTAAATAGTGTTTCAATCATGGTGAAGGGCTAAATCATCAGGAATCTGGCTGTGGTTCCTGAAGACCCTTGAGAACCTTCAATGAAGCTGCTAAATCCTTTCCAGGCCAATCATGCTGCCAAAATCAAATTAAATGCTGTTCAAGTAATCAACAAAATGTGTGTCTACATATTACCAACCCGGATGTGTAAACTAAGTGACCAGCCCTAGAAGAAATGGGTAATCTATTTCCATAATGAACCTTAAACTTTCTGGCCAGTTTCCGAACTTTACTTTACACTCCCTTTAAGAGCTCTTTTCATTCTTTAATGTAATAATCTCTGTGTAACACCTTTTATTTATGCTATTTTAAATTAGTAATTCTCTCAATCTCTAGTCTTTAAATTTAACTTTCCTTCCTTAACTATGGCGGTTCATTTATTATATTATATATATATTGTGTGATTTATTAATGTCGTTTATTTTTAATTATATGCCAATAATCTTTCGACTCGATAAACTCCTTTGTTCTATTTGCCTTACGCAGAAAATGTAATATTAAATCTGATAATAATTCTCTCCATTAGAACTAGATTTATACAGTTCTATCAATCATCGAGTCAAAAGAAATTATTAAATGTTTGTTATTTTTATAATTGGCTAATAATAAATTATTAGCTCCATTTCTAATCTATGCCCCAGCTATTTTTTCATATTCAACAATGTGTATTTATTCATATATAATCTTAAAATGTTTTTTGCAAAAGGGCCAATAAAGGAATCAATCAGATATATTCTAATTCAACTTTCAGTTTCTTGCTATTTAGATTCAGGAAGGGCATGATATTTGGGGCATGATTAATATAATTTTATAATGCATTAAATAGTTTTAGTTAAAAGCTCATTTGCCTTTAATTAATTTGATCAAGTCATCATGTAGAGCATTCTATAATTGGGTTTTTTCAAATGGTGACTATCATGTCATCATCTTCAACATTGCTGGCATAGGGCTATGGTTCATTTCGCAGGCTTGTCAGTGATGATATTTCTATAGAAGAAAGCACTTCCTCCTCTGCTCACATTATATTTGGAACACCCAAGGCTCATAGTTACAACTCGGCCTGGCTTTCCCGTGTTCCTATCTACTTAAAGGGCATAAGACTTGTCAAATACAAGCCACCATACTATTTTTAAATCACCTCTCCTTAAAGGGCAGTAAGACTTGTGAAATGCAAGCCACCATAGGATTTAGATCATCGACCAGCCAGTCTTTCAATTTCTTATAGCTCATAAGATCTCAGTACTGTTTACTTCTCAGTTCCAGTAAAGCCCACTCTAATGTTCATAAATCATGATGAAGTGATTTCAATTAGAGTCAAACAAATTCTCAGTTATATTTAATTAAATAAGTTTTCTAAAAAGGTTAAAGTTATGCCCTAAAATATGTATCTTGCTCTTCATGAGTGGATTTGCAAATGTAAAAATAAATCTCACATTCTGTCGTAATAAAATTAGAATAATAAATTCCCGTCACAAATGAATGTCTTTATCTGCCTTTAGTTTCTTGTTGGGGGCATAGACATAGAATTCCATAATATTGCGTAATACTCATTGGCATATAATAAGGACCACCACTCTTATTATAATTGTTTGTTAAAGGCTAGAGGTGATTAATGTAATCATCATTTAAAATTCAAACAAAACAAACTATTATTATTAAATATTTTCTAAACACACTTGGTTTCTTTGTTCTTAATTTTTTTATTCAATAATTATTTAATGTTAATGCTCGCTATCTGTGTTAGCAACCCAAACATATACATATGATTCGATTTAAAAATGTATCTTAAGTTAATTAATTATCCGATATTAGTGTGAGTTCAGGGGTCTCTAATCCTCCCCAACCATTGAGCTAATTTCTTGGCGCATAGCACTGTGCTTTCAATTTTGATTTTTACTAATCTGAACTGGTGAGTTTGGATCTGACTTGCAGTTGAGGTGGTGGTTTTTCGACCAGTACAATATATATATATATATGCTAATAAGGCTTTAATATAAATGGTTATTTGACCATTCTGCCAGACTGTGTATTTAATGATTACATCATGTCTCTAAGTTTTTTTATTTTGTTTTCTGAAATATATTATCAAGCCAGCTTGTGAATTCTCGATCTGTAAGTTGATTGGATTTGAATCCTACTAAAAGCATTGAGGAGATATGGACACTAAACTACCAAAGACTCTTCATTCTTGAACCCAGTTCATGCATAGGTGAATGAGTTCCTTTCTCTAATGATCAATTGGAGGTGAAGCTGCTTTCCATCAAAAAAATTGATGAAATAATGAAATTGTTATTATATTAGAGATAGGCATATATATATTGTAGTGATGAGCTACAAACTGCCACACCATCCAGTTATTTAAGACACTCTACCAATTGGAGACTTGTAATATATTAGCTTAACCAATAAGTTGCTAAGCAAATTGACATATTAACATTTTTTTTTCTTTCCAACATATACATGTGTATAAACATCTTCCGGTTTAATGGCGGCCTCTGAATGCAGATCTTCTGCATCATCTCTCATCTGATGTGAATATATTTGCACTAAAAAGGGAAAAATTCGAGAGAAAATTACAAAACTATATCTGTGAGTACAATCTTTATTATTCTATGCAATTATTTAGCGTGATTTACTACTTTAAAGTAGTTTTGAAACATTAAATTAAATAACGTTTATTAATTACGGTTAACCGCTAAAATGGACTCTGTAATAAAGCCTATACTAAGGCCTAAACGCTCTAATGGGAGGAAAAATATATATACTAATCTTAAAACCTCTGATGAGTCCCAAAGTTTGGATTACAACAATAAACCCTCCAAAGAACCTAAGAATAAATCTACAACGGTAGAAAGCATTTCAAGTAATCAATTTCTTTCTTCTTCGACTACTAACAACCCGATAATAAAATCTATGCTAAAATCAAAACACTGTCACGTGAAAGGGGAAAATAATTTGAAATTAACTAGTGATTTCCAAATTGTAAATGCAAAGATTGCAACCCCTAATGAACCTAAAAATAGCGTTGAAAATGTTCGAAATGATCATACCATTAAAAAAAGTATAATTCCGCTCATAAACTCGTGAAACAACGGGAAAACTTTGCAACAGGGGAAAAATGATGATTCCCCAATTACAGTCTCAAACAAAAAAATGAATCACTTAGAGAATACCAAAACTTTACAAACACCATCAAAAACTAATCTATCTCCACCAAATAATCCAGAACTGGGAAAACAGATTAACAACAATAATTTATATAATAACACAAATCTAAATCTCATAAAATCTCCAAAACATTTAAAGGAAAATAAAAATTCCAAAACTACAATAATTAAACCAAATCAGAAATCGACCATAAACCATAATGATATGCACTCTCCCATTCCAAAACAATCTTCACTAAGTAACCCAGAGTTTGACAAATTCAATATCACAAGCCCTGAATACAGGGATTCAAACCAACTACCTCACAACTCTGAGCATAATAAAACCACAAGCCCAATGATGAATGAAATGACATATGCAAACAAGGTCAGAGCTAACATAATGATAAATACACATCATCAAACATCACAACCTGATAAATACATGGAAGCAATTCGACTTTTACAAGAAATAGAAACAGAACAGTCTACATCAAACTACTGTAATCCTCAAACAACATCTACAGATAATCCTACTTGTGATATTCAGAATCATGAAATAATAAATGAACATTTAACCAAACCATCCCATTGCCACTCCACAAATCTCTACTCAACTATTATAATGAGTGTTCTCTCATACTTTCCACTACAGATAACTGTTTAAATCTATACACATTCCCTACATCATCACTATATGAACTATGTAAAGCACATGGCTGGTGGAAATCGATCCATAAGATCCTCTTTCATCCAAATGAAAGATATCTTATCATCCAGTTCACAAACCAACAAGTTAAAGCTGCCTTTAGAAATAGTCATAAATTCCTAAACAACAAATTTCTTGTCTACATTGACCTCAACCGCCCAGTTGTTTTAACAGGGCGAATTCAAAAATGTACCATGGACTTTGAAAAGGCAGACCTTCAGTGCCACTTCAAAGACTATGGCACCATTACCAAATTTCAATACCTAGTAGCAGACAACGATGATCCCACAGTATACATCAACACTGCACAATTTCAGCTAGTTCTTAAAAAAGGAATTCCATCTCAATCAGTCCCATCTCTAATTCAACATGGCGAATCTCCACTCAACATCATCTTTTGTGGCCTTCCACCCCAATGCTTTCCATTGCAGGCAGAGAGGCCATCTATGCAGGCAGAGAGGCCATCTAAAAAAAGATTGTCAAGAGAGAAAATGCATAATTTGTGGAGAGATTCGGTACAAATTTCACAAATGTGATAGCGATCAAGAAAATCAACATCTAACAAATACATACCCAAGTCTCAAGCAACAATATATCACTAGCAATACCACAGATCACACTACATCATCATCAAAAATTCCTAATGATAAAACTTCCTTGGAAACAGAACAATTTCAACGCACTCCTGAACAGCTGCATACCAATAACAATTGCGTATCATCATCAGATACAGCAACAATCAGCCAAACAGACATGCACACCGATGCTGAACAAAGTGACACTACAATGGCCAGCACCAGAATTCCACGTAAAAGAAAACATAAAAAAAACAATAGCTCTGAACAATCACAAGAAAGTAGCAATAGCAATGAATGTGACAATCTTCGAGATGCAACAAAGACTAATATTCCCCCACCAAATAGACCTTGTGAAAAAAAACGAAGAGACCGTTCTCCAAAAGTCACAAGTTTATATAACCTCACAAATGAAACAAAAACAATAGACCAAGATAACAACATACAACTGATTGACCCTTTGTCTCAAAATAAAGTGGCCTCATGTCAACATGAAAATGATAGTGAACGCTTA
>JAQFVV010002967.1:0-16319 GCA_028023455.1 Epiperipatus broadwayi | reverse complement strand
TTATAACATCTCATACCCTTCAGATCTTACATAAGTTATCTTAGTATTTTCATTCAGCTACTGTTTGCAACTTTGATATGTTTAGACAATGAATTTCTGTCATTGTCATACTTACTCATAGTAAATGTTTGAATATTATTTAGAAACTCTGTGTACTTTTCAATGAGTAATTTACATGCTTGTTTTTCAACACTATATTTTATTACAATCAAAAACCTTTTTTTACTTATATGAATATTTATTATATCTCTTGATTCATCATATATTTATTTCGTGGAATCAAGAAAACATCCTTAATTTGCCTCTTCATCATTCTTTCATAAATGAAATCTTACATTCTTCTTCATGATTATAAAAATCAGTTTCACATTTATAGAATTAGTTTTTAGTTTTCTATAAATAAGGAAGTGTTATATTTTTTCTTAAGACCTCTTAGTTAATTCATAACATAGGTATAGATTATCCTGATTATTTGCACACATCAGCATATGCAACATTAGATTAACCAACATTCCTACTTTATCTTTAATATTGTTAATCAATGTTTTTGAACATATATTTTTTAATGACAATATTGAATTTCTTTATATATATCATTTCAACTTACTTTCTGTAATATCTTTATATTTTATATAATAATAGAAAAAGTTAAATATATTATATATAATGAAGATGATAATCGTAAGGGTAGGTTATTAAGAGAGCAATAAAGTATGAAGAGATGCTATAAATGTTTAGGAGCAGTATCGGACATTTTAAAGAAATAATTAATTACTTTATATTTTTCAAATTGCTGTGAAGTTAATATTAATGTGTAGATCAGGACAGAATCATATTATTAAACAAGTAAATACAGTACAATGAAACATTATGTACAGCGTCGAACATTTGTGTTGTGTGATACAAATTTAATGGATGGCATTTCCTAAAAGTATTTCTGCGAACAAATGTTAATAGATATAAGAATCAGAAACAGAGTTTAACAAAATTTCAAATTCCAATTTTTAGCAATTAAGCAGAAAGGGATGGTATTTTTTATTCTTTTTTAAATAAATTTGTTACCTAAAAGTTTTAAACGACATTACAGCTTACAGGGAAGGAGACATGTTCCATTTTCAAATTGTTAGCTGAATATAGAATTGCTTATAAAGGAGTAAAAGATAAATTATTTGTCTAAAGCAGCCACTATTAAACAGTTTCAAACAGATCATAAGTCATCTTGTTAATTGGTTTAACTAGATAATAATGGTTTTTAAAACAACAAAAAAATGTTTTTGTAAATTTCATTTGTTCAAATTTATTACGTGAAATAATTGTAATATAATGAACAATAGCAAAAATTCATTCAAAATATTTTCAAGATATATTAAAGAGGAAGCAGTATTTATGTCTGCATCCATGTTAAACTATATTACTAAACTTATTTGCTAATATTATAATGCACAAGAAGCATTATCTTGCGAGTAATGATTGACTTCGAGAGTATTGATCGATATGAAAACTCTATGCATGTAAAATAAATGTTAAAAGAAGAATTAAATTTTATAAAATTTGTGATTAATTTCTTGTTTTAAATCGTTGATTTTATTAAGAAATCAATAGTTCAGAAAAAAATGAAAATGATATCATTTGATATAAATAAATGATACGGATCAATTGAATAAAAAGGAATCAATGAAAATCATTAATGAATTATTAATATAAAAAATACACAAATATTTGTGTTTTGCTATTGACTATTTCATCACCTAATATGCACGAATGTCTTTAGAAAATTTAAATTTATTTGAATATTCCAAATACATTCAACTGTTAGTAATAGCACATCAAACAGATTAATATATGCACATTTCAACAGGTATTATTCTCCCTTCTTTTTCAGGTGTTTCTCGCCTAACCAGTGACAGTACTAACATGGTATTTGAACCTGGATTCTTGATTATTGAATTTTAAGGTAACACTCTAACTAACTGAGCCATCCTGCCAAAGGCAATGTCAGTAGAAATTTGTTATATAACATGGTGAGGTTCTTCCGATTTTCCACTTTTCCAAGAGCAAAGCACAGTAGCTTTCATACATTATGTATAGTCACACTATATAGGCTTTATGGAATTTTTGACAATGTCATGTGAGCAGCTCCTTTATATTTTCTTCTTTGTACCTTTTCTTCTATCCAATATTTTTTTATTTTCCTAATTGAATATTCAATATGCATATTAGATGATGGAAATAGTCCAATATAAAAATACAACCAGAACACCACTATCACAAACCTTCAGAAAAACATTAATAAATATATCATAAATTTATTCATGATATATTAGCATAATTATACCATGATTATAAATATAATAGTTTGTCAAATAGCATTGAAAACAAAAATAGTATTATTTGATTCATACCAAATCATTATAAAAACAATGTATGTATGATAAGGTTGATGACATTTGGTATATGCTGCAGAGAAGTTTATTGATAACTTTTAAAATTAAATAAAAAATCAGAATTTGTACTTGGATTATATATATATATATATATATATATATATATATATATATATATATATATATATATATATATATATATATATATATATATATATATATATATATATATATATATATATATATATATCAAAATTAATTCTAAATCTAAAATTAAACTAGACTAGCATAAAAATAATATTAAAAACAGCAATTCATGGGGTTTCATCAAAAAGCAAGGGGATTTCTCAAGCGGTAAGAACTAAAAAACCACACATTATATATATTATTAAACTACCTGACAAATCATTCATTTCCCTCCTTAATCCACCTCTTACTTATTAAAAAAGAACTCTAAATAAGCACCATTTGTTTAATAAAATTTTCAATTAATAAAGATTCTTTAATTCTTTCTTTGATTTGCCTCCTCTCAAAGAATTACAACCTTACCTTCATCAAATCAGTGGTTCTATTTTTCTCATGGACATGCCACAGAACTCATGATGTTCTATTTTTAACCTCTACTTTTTAAGAACCTTTATTCTTTCATTTAAACTCAAACTACTTCCATCTATGTAACCTTTCTTACAAAATAAATGTGTTATCAAAATATACCAACACCAGAATGTCATTTATGTATATTATGTTTGTTGTTTGAGTTTGGGTTGAAAGAGATATTGAAAGCTGATTTTAGTTATATGATATATATATATGTATATATATATATATATATGTATATATATATATATAAAGTGTGCGTAGGTTTTATTGCTTCGTAATTTATAAGGGTATTGGTAATTTGCATTTAGTTGGTTTGTGTGGAGTTTAATTTTTAATAATTTTCATTTTATGATATTAGAAGGACTAAAAATTTGTCTAAATTTTTGATGATAAGATAGAGTCTTTATTGCTATGATTTATTTTCTTAAAAAATGTAGGGAATTTTAGTGTTTTTCCTAGGTGTTGTAAGGTTATTGTAATTTAGTAGAAATAAAAGTTTGATTCAAAATAAAAATTTACTTTAAGTTACAAACAATATATTAATAGTTTAAAAGAGGTTTTGTAAAGTTTTATAAATTTTATTTATTTATATAAAAAGTGAATAGGTTATTTAAAGAGGTGTTATTTTAATTATTCAATTTTATAATTTTTTATAGATAATTTAGACAGAATAGGTCAAATTCCCTATTGTAAAAAATATGGAAAGAAAATTAAAGCGGTTGTTTCAAAAAGTTAACAAAGTTATTGTGTGATAAAGTGCATGAGAACAAAGTTTGAAAGATGAGTTAACAATTCTACGATTTGAAGAAATGATAAAGAGAAATTAGATGTTCTTGCAAAGGCCCTACCTTGTTCCATCATTCAAAAATATGCATGATACAATTTCGTCTATTGAATCTGCACCTGAGTGATGGAGCAAAGTTGTATTCAATCGATTTGAATAAAAGTTTAAACAGGAAAGAAAAATTGTTATTAATCCGTTTGATATTTAAACATTCAAAAAAATAGTTAATTGCTAATGATGTAATCATTTCTGAAGATGTTGGTAGGTTTGTTGTCATGAAAGGAGATAATTTCAAAGAGAAAATGGAGGGAATTAACAAATGGTAAATATATGTTAAACAGATAAAAATCCAGTAATTTGATTAAAAGAAATTGATAGATATTATGAAGAAAAAGCTGAAAGACTGAAAATTTTAATAGAGTGATTATTTATGTTATCTCAATGATTTTGCTATATCACAAGATGTTTGGTGAATATTAAAACCTATAAAGATGGTTTTAAGATTTATTTTTGATTTTACAGGTAAAGTTGTAAGAGTATTTAGATCCTTGAATAATTTTTTAAAACAATTTTGTTGATTTGTCGAAGGTACAGTTTCCTTCTTCTTTTGAGGCTTTTGATAAGATTAATAATTTTAAAATGGAAAGTAGTTGGGATAAGTTTGGAGTTTATGAAAATATGACAGTCTGTTAATAGGTTAAGCAGTATTGATGTTCTTTTGTCTGTATTGATTAAGAAAGGTTCTTTATCAAAAATAAAATTAGGTAATTAAAGATTTACTTTTGTTATTGGAAGATTCTATGTATTTTACTTATAAAGGTAATTTTTATAAGATTAAGGAAGGGTGGATATTAGGTTATATTATTTTCTTTTAGTATGTTCAGTTTACATTAGCTTTATGGAAGAAATTATTATTAAAAAGAATTGTTTATATGTAAGAATTATTTGTCAGATATGTTGATGATTGTTTATTTGTGTAGTTGAAATGGTAAATTGAAGGAATTTGTAAATGAGTTTAATTGTTTTGATCCTTCTATAAAATTTGTGTTAGAAGGAGGTTAGATTTTGGTAAGTTAAAATTTTAGATCTTTGTGATTAGAAATATAGAAACTAATTGTTTATTGTGCAGTCATTTAGTTAAAAGTAAAGAATTAAGATCTATAATTAAACCTGATAGCTATCAGTCGTATCATCTCATAAAGTAGTTGCTTTAAGGAATTGTTGTCGTAGATTATTAAATTAAATAATTCTAGTGAAGTATCTTGTTTCAGAAATATCAATTATTATAAAGATTATTTAAGTGTTGGATACTCTGATAAATTTGTTAAAAGTATTTTATTTAATAGTAATATTTGTAAGGATGTAAAGGTTAAGAAAAATATGATTTTATTTCTTTGCACATTTAAATTGTCTTCTTATGAAATTGTGTGTAGAAATAGTAAATTGTTTGGAAATAAGAAAATTGCTTGGAAAGGGGAATAGTTACATTGAATAATTTATTGAATAATACAAAGGAAGTTTTGATAGAAAGACTATTCATGGTGTGTATATTTTATTCCTTGTTTATTTTATAAGAAGGTTTACATAGGTCAGAGTAGTTTGAGTTTAAATAAAAGAAGTAAGGTTCATAAAAGTAGAGTTAAAAATAGATATCTTAGTTCTGCTTTGTATGTCCATGAAAAAGATACAAGCCACACTATTGATTTTGATGAAGCTAAGGTTGTCTTCTTTGAGAGAAATGAAATCAAAAGAAGAATTAAAGAGTCTTTATTATTGAAAATTTATGATTCTGAAGCAATTAACTTATTTAAGAGTTCTTTTTAATATTAAGGGTGGATGGGAAGTGAATGGATTTGTGGGTAGTTTTTAATAGTATATATAATGTGTGTTTTTTTTTTTATTATTTCTTTACACTTGAGAAGTCTGCTTGTAGCAGTGAAACCTTAGGTTGTGTTTTAATATTATTTTTATTCTGGTCTGGTTTAATTTTAGATTTGGGGTAGTTTTGATTTTATATTGACTAGTTTAGCTTTATGCTTGTAATGTTTATATATATATATATATATATATATATATATATATATATATATATATACTATCTCGATATATAATATAATTTGAAATACAACTAGCTCAATTGAATTGTTATGCTTAATAAAAATTTGCATATCTATCTTTAATATACTTTTATACTATCATATTCTAATTAAATTTATTATCAATTATCAAAATCAATATACTTCTTTATTATGTATTAATTAAATAAGTATTTATCAAAATCATGAGACTGTGAAGTAAAGTTACAAAGCAATAAGTAGATTTACATTGAGTCAATATCTCCCAAGACATTGTCTCAATGGCATAAGAATACTATTACCTCCTTATTAACTTAATACTACATCTACAGCATTCTTATGGCTTTTAAAATAAAATAAATTATCTTTAATAATAATAAAAATAAATCTTAACTTTTAATTTTAAAATATAATTAAATAATCTCAGGTTCTTCTAATTATCTTAAAGTAATAATAACTCATGTAAATAAGTATGATAAGGGATTTTATATCAAACCTAAATACACCTAACTTATTCTAATAATAATAATACTCAATACTAATCTTAGGGTATAACTTAATCTTATTTATTTCTGTTATATCATCAATCATCAAATAAATAATAATATGTATATCTTTTATTTTCATATAGTATCTTAATTTTAGAATAGATCAAAATCTTATATTTTAATAATCTGTGGCAATAAATAATATTGTACTCTTATATTATGCATTATAACTACTCTATGACCATTGTAATATGATATGTTAATGTCAATCAATTCTCATAAAATGATAATCAGGAAAATATTGTATTTATTTCTAAAATAATATTAATAAATTCACATTGTGCAAATATTATGTTTATTCAAATTATCTGCTGTCAAATGCTGTGGTGCAAAATAATGAACTCGACACACTTTTAAAATAAATTAAACAAATTTATTTACATTAACTTTAATTAAGAATCTATTTACAATATTTACAGTTCAAAATTAGAAAACAAAGAAAATAAAAATATAAGAAAATAATAATACAAAAGGTTTATTCGGTTATTAACTTATACTCTTAATAAATAATTTATACATTCTTTTAAAAAAATGCTGTACTAATAACATTGAAGTATGTTTTTCGAACTTACACTTTAAATACATATCAGTAAGCTTCAATTATTACAAATAAATTTATGTAAATACTGTTTATGTAGCATATGTAAACAATTAAACTTTAATAATTAAATTGCTACATCAATTAAGTATTAATGTTATTCATTCCATAATGTAATAGTATGTGTTCACTTTACTATTAGTACTACTTTAATATTATAATATAGAAATTAATGTATCTGTGTAATGTAATAACAAATAATTGATTATAACTTTATATTTCACTTAATGCAATTCATGCTACAGGTTTTATCAAATATGCATTACATATATGTGTTGTTGAAATAATAATATTATTTAAATCATTCATTAATTTCAAATTCATAAAGTATTATATTAGATAAATTCTATGATTCTTTTCTATGTGAAATTATTACTTTACTTTATGTGTTATACTACTCCTTCTTAATAAATTTCTATCTACAAAAACATCCTCTAAACTTATTTAAAATTTCCGGAAAACAACTTTCAACTCTAAATAAAATATTAATTATCCAAACTATTTATACTTCATCATCTATACTTGGTAAACCTTCAATCCAAATATAAACTTCTCCATAAAACTTAACGTAATTTATCCAATAAACAAAAATAAAATACAGACTTTTAACTCTCTTCCTAATTTGCAATAAAAAAAAATAATTACTTATAAATAATAAATATAATTCTAATACTATAACATAAAAAAAAATATCAAAATTTATTTACGAAAGAATCATATAATTATTTCTAAGCTTTTATGTAATGTTGTATCATATTTATATCATAAATTCAAATTATGCATATTTAAATAAAACTGTTACTGCCAATATAATGTGTGTGTATTTTTAAAATATTTATACATTCATTCAACAATAACATATCCTTTGGTTGATCTAAAGAAAAACATATTAATACATCAAAATTATTATTATTATACAATTTTTTACCATAAATAATGATTTAATGTATAGTCCATCTTCCAATATTCTTCGGAATTACAGCTTCATAAAATAATTCACATTTATACTCACGATCATTCTTTAAAATATTATGTGTTGTATTAAATATAAAATAAACTTATGCAATTAATCATTATATTACTTTTAGTTATTATTTAAAGAAATGTACCTATCTCATTTTTAATAGATTAATAATATTTAAATTTTATGTTAGATAAATAAAACAGAATTCATATTACGTAACTCCAGCGATGTCTTCTTTTCACCATACAGTTCTTTAATCCTAGGCACATATTCACTAGAACACCATTTCCTGTTCCATTACATCACGTGTTTCTTTAAAAGTTTATGAAAAATGAAAACGTTTTTTTTTTAAAAATAAGTTTCCCACAAGAAAATAAAATAAAATTAAAATAGTTTATAGGATCCTGATTTAGTTCTTTTAAGAATATTATTCAAAAGTTATTATTTTAATTTAGTCTATAGTTTATAAAAATTTATATTTAATTATTTTAAATTGACTTGGACGTCCATGTATTACTTGCGCATTCCTTAACAAAATATCCAGGTAAGAATAAGTTTCTTCATCTAAAACAACCAGCGTTTAGATTATTTCAATATAATAATTTTTATTATATTAAGACTTTTAGCTAATTATATTTTCAATTTATTTGCCTTTCAAAATTGTCAACATTCAGTCTTTTAAAACATAAAGACTTAACAAGGCAAGTATTTATAAAACTACTTTTATTTTTAATATCTTTCCTTAAGATATATATATTTAAATTTATATTTTACAAAATACTTTCTTTATAAAGAAGTATTTTATTCTTTAAAATATTTAATTTTCTAATAGTCAATAGCAATTAGCTTTTAAAATTATATACTGTCCAAAATATTACTTTTCTCCATCTCGTAATTTTCCGAACTAATCCAGCGTTTGTCATATTTCTAGGGTAAAGTTTCCGATATATTTTCACTATATATGATGTTTCCATGATTATTTGCTTGCAAATTGAGCTTAAATAGAGACGAATGATAGGGAAAAATTAACTTAACACTGCATACTTATCATTTAAAACTTTTATAAATTATTTACAAGACACTCTTATAATTTTGAAAAATGATTTTAAAAGCGTCTATAAAATTTACTTAGCTATTTTTTTAATAACACAATTAACTTTAAAATTCAATCACAGAGTCCTCTCCTAACAATTGAACTGAGCTTTTATACCGGAAGAAACTTCCCATTTGATTGGTACATTTAAACAATCAACTTGCTGGCTTATTTACATATTTACCAACAACACAAAATTTAAAAATAAATAATGACTTATTTAACATTTAATATTTATTACATTATCAAATTTTAAAATAATCTTTATCATTTATTTACATCTATTAAATATTTTTTAAAAGCATATTTTTACCTACTTGATTTTAATTTTAACTTTTATAAAATTATTTAAAATACACTAAGTCTTTTTATACGTTATATTTTTAAAGCAATATTTTAAAATCAGATTTAATATTCTACATTGATTTATCTTTATTTTTATCTTGCGATAGTTCACATATTATTTATAAATTTTATAACATGATTTTTTAAAATAGTTTTGCAACTTTACTAAATAACTTCCAAGCATGTGTGTGCATATCTAACTAACATCTGTTTTCTACAACACAAGAAACGCTTGTCATAGTCTAAAAATAAACTAACAATTGCATTCTTTTAAAATAAATATTTTTAAAATAAACAAGATATTATAACAGATTTTAAAATAATTATTCGATATTATTAAAATCAAATTTTAATCTTCTATTTAAGTACTTACAATAATTAAAATATTTATATTCTTTTATAACATTATTTTATCAACAATAAATATATGCATTTAATTTTAACTTGTCTTTTAAATACTTTAGTTTTAAATATTTATTTATTAAATCTATTAATGCAGTATTGATTATGGCC
This sequence comes from Epiperipatus broadwayi, assembly GCA_028023455.1. NCBI lineage: Eukaryota > Metazoa > Onychophora > Udeonychophora > Euonychophora > Peripatidae > Epiperipatus > Epiperipatus broadwayi. Next base: position 6,415 of record JAQFVV010002967.1, on the reverse strand, counting down.
ATTTTTCCAACCATATATTATAATCATCATCATTTAAAATGTCTCTCTCAATATCAGCACAATTTTACATATCAAATACTCATAGATTGCTTTAATTAAACCTTTTGAAATATTACCATAAGCAAAATTAACATCACATATTCAAATATATCTTAAATTTAAAATTTTTAATAGATTAGCACAAAAATTAAATGGTGACCCATACAAAAGGGCACAATATATATATATATATATATATATATATATATATATATATATATATATATATATATATATATATATATATATATATATATATATATATATATATATATATATAATATTGTATGTACTTGTTTAGGTTTTAAAAAATGGTGTATAGATTTAATAAGTCTGTAAAATATTTTGCTATCCTAATGCATATAATACGTATAATACAATACACTGTATATTAAAATAGAATAGTAGGGATAGTGATGTTTTATTAAGTTATATATGCACATTGTATATGTATATTCCTTTTAATTATGTCTTAGGTAAGATTAAAGTAGTAGAATCGTAACCATTACAATGAAGGAATTGAAAGAAAAAATAGTTAATTGATGTAAGTTTACTAGTTGACATGCACTGGTTAATTAATAGAAGAGGTTTAATAAAATAAGTTACCTTTTTTTGTTGATAATTTGATAGAAAATCAAGCCTATTTTTTATATTAAAAATTGGTAATGATTTTTTTTTCTTTTCAATCATCAAAAATTAAAATAATTTTGTAATTATTTGAAAAAGAAATATTGTTAAAAAATAAAAAAGTGAAATAAACACATTATCAATAATTAAAACATTATATACAAAGTTCAAATAAAAATGTTTGAGAAAGGATTTTAATAGAAAATACTCCAGAATTTATTAATGTGTTCAGAATTATAAATATGTTCATCAAGAAAAAAATAGAGTAGCATTAAAAATTTACAAAAGAAAATGTTGAAATAAAATAAATGAACCCTTCTGCAAGTTCTATTATTTACTTGTCTATAGACAGACTATTTTTTGTCAAAAGTCAGTAATGCACAAAAAATTGATAAAGATAATAATAACCGAATTTGTACAGACTTTTACCTAAAATATGCATAAGAATTGGAATCGCACAGTTGCAAAATCAACAATATCTTGGTAAAAAAAAATATTATGAAGACAAGTTTTTCTTTTTTTAATTGGAATATAAGGTCTTCGAATAACTAGTACATGTTTCAATATGTTTATTCATAATTGCATATAAAACTTTTATTCATGACTATTTGTTAATTTTAAATATGTTTATATATAAAGTCGATTCTATTATATAATTAAAGTGTATTAATATTCAAGGCATCTTCAAATATGTAAAAACAAAAACATTTATTTATTTTTTAATTGCGGACTATTGTAAATAAAGTGATATATTCTATTTTCTATGAAACACATATGTTTTCGTTTTTGAACTTATATATATATATATATACATACATACAACCTTTTTTTTTGAAGCTATATAGTTTTAAAAAATGTCTTTGATTTAGTTTTATTTAAGAATTTGTAAATAAGTTGTTAGAGTATTGTTAGTAGTTGTTTTATTGTTATTTACTTCTGGTTTATTTATTTATTATGATATATGTTTTGTTTTGAAAGAGATCATTGTAATGGCAATATCTGTATATAAATTATGAGAGTATGTATAAAGAAATAATCATTGCCAGTGGTATTTAAATTGATAAATATAAGTATATTATACCTTTATTAATTTATTTATTTATTTTAAAAATTATAAAATATATAGTAGTGTTATTCTTGTTGTTTAAATATTTATTTGATTTGTGAATTACAACATAAATCTTTCAATATAATATATATAATTTTTTTTTTTATTGAAATTACTTTTTATTTTTTTTGCTACTTAAAAAATATTTTAAAAATGCTAAACAATAATGTTAAAGATTATTTTTAAATCAGCACAAGATTTTTGGAACGCTGGATAATCATCATCATTCTGGCAGGTGAATAAAAAATTAAAAAAGAAGACATTTTCATTCGATATTTTCTTCAAATTTCTCTTATAAATTTCCTTAAAAAAATATTGGCTTAAGGATTAATACCAAAGACAATGTGCTAAATACAACTTTTATCATTTGGGCACTTGCCCTTTTACTTGCTTATCAAACAACATTGGAAACTTCAGTAAAACATAGGACTTCAAAATAGGTATCATAATTGATTAATACATTTTATTATAACTTCCAACTTACTTAGTAATCCAAAAATAAGATTCAATTACACTGCGTATATAATAGAATATTCTGGAAATGACTAAAATTAATGGTTTTAACAACAAGAAGAAAATCTCTTCATTTACTTGCAATATGTACATATTTACATCACTTCAAGCCATTTTAGGATGAATAAAAAATGCTGAAGATAACTAGCTGATTTAAAATGACTGAACATTAGATAGAGGGTAAAAAAATTATCTTGTTTTTTTTTATATTGTCTATTTTTTATTTTTATTTTTATGTAACATTTAATATCTTTATGAAGGAATATACAATTAAAATATTCAGAAACTAACTTATAAATTTATTTTCAATGGTAAAATTTTAAGAATGATGAAAGTCAATTTTAGTATATATGTTTGTCTATTTATTTTAAAACATTTTATAATTTAAACTATGCAAACATGTTGTAAATATATATATAGTAAAAGTCATTTGTTAATTTAAATTGGAAAGCAATAAATTATATTTTATTGCATATGAGTTGTATAAATGTATAAATTTATAGAAATCATTGTTTAATAATTATCTTAGTTCTTCAATTATTATTCTAACAATATGATTACATTTATTTATATCCATTAAGACTTATAGGTTAAAATATTTAATATTTCATACTTGTGTGCATTATTTATATATATATATATATATATATATATATATATATATATATATATATATATATATATATATAATAGTATATATGTATATATATATATATATATATATATATATATATATTAGTGCCAATATTTTATATGCTAGTCACTATCTTTATTTATATGTAAGTCAGTTGACTTTTTTATTTATTTGTTGGTGCAGACATTACTTATTGAGGTTAAAATTATAGTTATAACTTTAGGCCATTATTGTGAAATTTTTATCTTGGTATTGTTAGTTGTAGAATAGCCTTAGTATGACAAGCTTTATTTATTAAGGTTAGTATTGTTATTGGATGGAGTGGATAAATTTCCCCATCTGCATTGTATTTCTCCATGAGTGATGGTGCTTATATTTCCAGTGATTGTAATCACATATTTCTGGATACCTAGTGCTGTTGTTTTCAGTGAGCCTCTCCATATATTTTCCTGGTGCACTGAGACAAAAGGTCCAGGCATCTTAGTTTGCCTCAAATGTAGGTGTTATCTTGGAAGCCACCATGTTTTTGATATATGTGTGCTAGTTGCATTATAGAGTCCTCTTTTTGGATTTATCACTCATGAGATTTAATTTAAATTTTCCACCATATTAGGTGAAGATGCTTTTATTTTAGTATGCAATGTCAAGATAAGTTTGTTTAAAAGATGTGACTCCATTAGGATGCACTCAATTATGTTATTGTTTTAAAGTATAAGAATGTCTGTGTATTGTGCTATCATGATTTGTAATCATTCACAAACTTACCAACAATATTTTGTAATTGTCAATGTTTGAATTTATAAGCATATGACCAGTTAGTATAATCCACACATGTTATGTATATGCTGTAATCATCCAGAACTTTTCCAATGTAGATGTAAATCACTTAGTTATTCTTGAATGTTTATTTAATTGATTTACATTGTGTGTACATTAAATTTATAACTTATGAGTGCATAAATGATTTGTAATAAATGTTTTATTCATTGAATCCATTTAATATTTGCTTAATTCACTCATTTAGTTATTTGCTATTTCAAATTGGTATTTATTAAAAAAATGTATTAAAGAAATACATTTATAAATTACATTATTAATGCAACAAGATATCTCCAATTTGTTTATCTATTTGTATATTTATTCAATTTCATAATAGCTTATACAGTTCCTGTGTAAATATAAATTGTAAATTATAAGTATTACTGTTAAACATTATACTTAATTTGCATATAAAAAATTTAAGTATTTGCAAAGCAAAACTATTATTATGTTTCCCAAAATAAGTATATATGTACATGTATGCTATTATAAATCTAAAGTTTCAATGTTGAAATAAAGCTGTATCATTTATTTTATATAAAAGAATGATTTTGAGTTTTATTTGAGATTTATTAATTTTCTTTTTCTCTGTTTTTAGTACATCAGTTCTACAAGCTAGCAGATATGAAAGTATTAAATTATTGGTAATTTCAATTAAATAGATATATTTTGGATTCAATAAAATTCCTTTTTTTTTCAAATTATATGTGGTATATAATTAATTGTAATTTAAATTAACCCTGAGAACTAATTAGCAATATATTGTAGTCAATGTTCTATATTATATTAAATGTAAATATTTAATATTTTGTCCTGTTCCTTTTCAATAATGCATTTCAAGCTATTGAACTTATTTAATTCCTCTACAAACAAATTTATACTATTAGTATTTCCACAAACAAAAACATCATTTACATATCTTTTGTAAATTTAATATCTCCAAAAGTACACATATTTAAAATACTACTGTCATATGTAAATAAAACAAAATTGCAAACTTTGTGCAACTACAGGTAGACCCATAGGCCAACATTTAGACATTTTATAATATTGCCCTTCAAAAGATGTAAATGTTATCATTAAAAATTTCAAAAGATGCAATAATGTAGTATTCTAAATATAATTAAGCCACTGCAAAAAAAGAGGATATATAAATTGTAAATCAAAAGTACCAATGATGCATAAGATGGCATGTTTTAAATCTTTTTTGTTTCAGAATGAAAAATTATGTTGTTACCAAAGTAATAAACTGAAAAATATTGAAATATTTGCCAAACAATTGCTTGATGTTTGTTATAAATTGAACAAATAAACAATACTTTATTTCAATTTAAAAAAGTTATAATGGTTTAAAGGAAAAATGAAGATTAATAGTAAACAATGGATATCTATTCCATTTATTTTAAATCCACAAGTAATTTTTTAAGAATATATATATATATATATATATATATATTCTTAAAAAATTAGATCGGAACCCCATTCTTATATATATATATATATATATATATATATATATATATAAGAATGGGGTTAATGTTTTATTCTACATTCCAAACAATATTAATAAATTAGTCAATAATTGCCAAGATGCCATACCTGTCAAGCAGAAAAGTAGTGCTATATATCAAATTTTTTATCATTGTATGCAATTATATATCGGTGAATCTAGGTGCAGTATTGAGAAAAGATTGAATGAGCATGAATTGTTATATAAGCATGTAAAAAGTAAAAATAATGGTGATTTAATATGTCCTTCAGTTTTCTTTGTTCATGAAAAAACATGTAAATATAAATTTAAATTTGATTTTGAAAATGTGAAAATTCTTCATGCAGAGAGACACCATAGTAATAGAAAAATTAAAGAGGCAATTTTTATAAACAGGAATAAAATGCATTTAATAAATTGACAAGCTACTAACATTAAAATACGAGATTTGTGGAATTTGAATTGATGATGTTTGCTTCAGCTTTTGTTTTTGAATGTAATGGCAGTTGAGGCAGATTTAAGAAATTAACCGAAAGTACTTCTGCGGATTTAAGGATTGTATGTAATAATTTGTAAACCGTTAAATTATATATATATATATGTGTGTGTGTGAGTGTGTGTGTATTACAAATCAATGTCTATATTTCTTCAAAATAACATAAGTAAATTTATAAATAAATATTATAAAATACAGTACTTAAAAGTTTATAAAAATATATCTGTAAACCACTTAAGAGAACTTTCAACTCTCCTTGTAGTTTTTGTCAACTAATACTTTGAAAGGTCAACTTTTTCATAATTCCACGATGGCAACTTTCCCATAATTCTGTGATCTTAATGTTTTCTGCCTGCCTATTGATTATATCTTGCTTGTATTCATATAATAACATAGCTTCTTTAATTTTACTTTTATTATTATTTCTTTCAGTTTTCAATATTTTTATATTACTATAATTAAAATTAAAACCATGTATACATGATTTATTATGGTCATAAAAACTTCTATTGATATAATTAATAATGCATTAAAGTTAAAAAAATGTTAACATTAAAATAATAAAATTTATTGTTGAAACATCAAACTTTATATATATATATATAAGCTTTATGCTTGTAATAATATATATATATATATATATATATATATATATATATATATATATATATATATATGCAATTTTTAAGC
>JAQFVV010002966.1:0-16334 GCA_028023455.1 Epiperipatus broadwayi | reverse complement strand
CAAATATTATAAAACTAAAACCCAATTCATCAATAATAAATAAAAACCAATTTTATTTGATCACACTTTTTTATCAATATTACAAAATCGCTATTTTCATCAATAATAAATAAAAAACAAAACAAATTTTCATACAGTTATAAGAAATTTAATGTGATGAAAAAATTTAAATGTAATTTTCTCAGTTTTTATCAATAAATAAATAAAAACCAATTTTAAGCAACAATTATAAAACTAAAATGCATTTTTCATACTGTTACTAACTATGGTCATGATCGCGTACTAGATCAGTACTGAAATATAGTACATACATTGAGAAATAGTTAAAATATGGGCAAACATCTAGAAAGCACATATGTACTGCTTCAATATAGTAAAATGAAAAAATGCTATACATCATTTGATTTTTTAAAAAAAATTGTAATTTTATCAATTCAATATTGTTATAAAAAACAATTATTTTCCCTCTATTCTCCACCTACTAGAACCAGCAGTGTGTAAGTAAAATATTTGCATAAAAATCTTGATGGGACAAAACCAGATGAAACAGCAGTTTATTGATAAAACCAGTGTTGAAAATCAACAGATTGAAACAATAAAGAAAAATCTCTCAGAAATAACAATTTAGATATTTAAACAAAGAAAAGCAGCAGACAGCAAATCAAGTCTGAAAAAAATCATGAAGTATAAAAAATAAATGATTATATATTTTTCTGGAATCAGAAGAAAATTTAAAATTAAAAGAACAAGAACAGTAGTGAATAATTATTACAATAAAAATAATAAACCTGTATGAATTTTATACTGTTGAAATAACTATTAAAAAAACGCCTTTTATTCTTAAGAAGCAGAAACCATGTTATATTGAAATAAAAAGATAATTAATTTTGTTTTAAATGAACAATTAATTTGCAATCATTAAATAATGTTTTCATTAGACTTAACCCAATTAAAACGTTATTCGAATTAAGAGTTACATAATCTTATTATCTCTATTGTTCTCCAGAAAAATCAAGAACTAAAACAAATATATATAAGCAACAGAAAATCTAGAACTCTTTTCTTCAGCAAAGATATCAGTTGCAAGAGTGAGTAAATACCAGTAGACGCTGAAAAAACATTATAGAGTATCTCTTATTATAGTTTCTATAAACCTTAAATAGTATATAGATTGTAATGAAGATTTGATTACAAATAAGTTATATTAATGTAAAAAAACATTTTATGTGCAAAGATATTAAATCCTGTATGTATATATATATATATATATATCATTAATTGTTTGCATTATGTCCATATTAAATTACCCCTTTCACTAATAGTTTATAGCGTCCTGAGTATAATTCCTTTTTTACTTATGTGACAGTTGCATTTGTTTCTCTTAACAGAGGGCAAAGACATAACATTCTTAATCTAATATTGGCTTTTATCTCTAATAAATTTATTTAAATATTAAGTACTTTCATTTGCTTTAAATAATTACATTTTGTTGAATAAAATAATCTAAGATCAGATTTGATCATCATTATTCAACATATATTTATATCATTCATTATATATGTGTGTGAATATCATATACATATTGAATAACCCTGTTATATGTAGCTAACAGAAGCAGAAAACACGCTATTATGAGTTATCAGCTAATACTCCATTTCTGCGCACTAAACAAAAGATGATTACTTTATATCCAATGTTTTAGGCGTTAACATAAAAGTTTTATCACATATGGAATTTAATATAGATGCTTTAATTTAAATATTATCATTTTCGATTTCAGCTTTCTATCTGCCTAATTTATTGGCCTATTTATTGAGTTATCTTATTGCATATTAATTTATTCAGAGATAAAATGTGCATTTTGCATATATATATAAAATATTATCACTTTTTATTTTACAAGTAGTTTTTAAATTTTTATGTCATACAAAATGTGAAGTTTTTTTAAATATAAATTCAGTTTTTTTTCTTATGATGATTACAATTCTTAATATATATTTTCACTGATAACATATTGTACCAGTCAAAACATGATCTATCTAACATGAGCTGGAACATAATGAAACGTACTTCAAACCCTGTCAAGTGTGAGCTTTAGATCAGGGACCAACCTAGATTCGAACTCATCCCACAAACCTCAGATCGAACACATAATGAATAACATAATAGTGATGACACATGAGAATTAATTTTTAAATCTGGCCCACTAGAAGAGTGAAAGAGATGAGACATATTTAACAAAAGAACGCACATATACGTTGGAATGTATGGAAGTGGAGAGAAGATAATTCAAACTATATAAATTGGCTTGAATAATAAAATATTTAATATAACATTTAATGAAACAGTAAATTAATTATATATATAATATTTGAATGTGCATGACAAGGTAATCTACCTAGGGGTAAAGAGTACATGTAATTTATCATGCTATTATGATTCATATGCTCTTATGAATAAACGACAGACTATACATATAGGTATATTTGGTGGTTGAGATTAAGGAGCCAGTCATTTGATTACAAAACAAACTTATAAAATATTTGAATTAATACTTTAGTGGTAGTTCTGAATGGTGTTGATTAATATATACACATATGGAGCATTCTAGGAATCATTATACATCTTACACAAACTATTTTCGGTTGTGAAAATCAAAATATATATTTTAAAAATGGTTTAATCATGGAGGACAACATTTATGAACATTTAATAAAGTAATATACATTTAAATCAAGTATCTTTATTTAGAGAACATAATATTTCTTAACCACTCTTTAAATTCAGATTTAAAAAAATAACAATGCATTGTTTTTTTAAAATATGTATACTCTTAAATAAATGGGATAAATTGCGATGGTGGGATTTTTAAAATAAAAAGAAAAAATATTATTAATTAAACTAATCACTATTATTGGAAAGACACACATATATATATATATTGTGACCATCTGAATGGACACAAGGTTTTAAGATACTTTGTATCTGCATTGATTAATTATGTTCTATTAAAAAAAAAATAGCCTTAGAATTAAAAAAAATTTTTTTTGAGATTGTCTAAAGCAGTGATCTTCATCACTTGGTCCACGGACCAGTGCCGGGCTGCAGGAAAGTTTGTAATAACAAAATAATAAGAGTTTAAACTTTTAATTAATATAAACAATTTTTATTTATTTTTTCATCTCATTTTTACCCAATTTAAAAAAAAGAAACAGAACAAAACAAAATCTAATCAATCATACATAAATTAATTTGTTTTTTTAGTTATCGCAGATGTTATGGGGGGGGGGTGAGGGGGTAGAATTAAATTTTTTATTACTTTTCTAAAAAAATTCAAAATTAAAAAAAAAAAGTTTTTTAATATACAAACTCCATATATATATATATAAAATTTCATTTTATATATTTAATGTTGTTGTTTTGATCAGTTATAACAATTATGCTCATCTAAAGCTAAGCAGTTTACATCTTTAAGAAAATTTATCTATAGATATTTGCCGGTCTGCAAAACCTTATTCTTATTTTTGCCAGGCCGCGAAACCTTATCTTTATTTTTACCAGTCTGCAGGTGTGAAAAGGTTGAAGACCACTGGTCTAAAGCTTAGATATGGATTGCTTATGCAGTTTATTGACCACTTGATAGGTAGTCATTATTATTAGTGTGGTTAATGAGGTATTTAATGTAAGGAAGAAGGGTTGTTTATTAATGGAATTGATACATTTTGTCAGAAAGATGCAAAGTTATTTTATATTATTGTAATATTAGTTGAATAGTTTCAAAATCCTTTATTCATTGATACTTATCTTTTTTGTCAACAATTAATAGCCATTTCAATTATATTTAGTTAAGATAGTTTAATATTTAGGTTGTAGTACAGGTGAATGCATGTATGACTCTGCATTATGTTTCATTTCATTTTCATCTTTAATAACAGCAAACAATAGTACATTCATAATAAAAACATTTAAATAAGAGTAATTATCTTAAATAATTTAACAAATATATATTTCTTTCTAATAATTAATAGATAGTTAAATCAATGGATTGTTTTACAAATTAAATAAATTATTAATCATTTTTATTTGAAAATTAAATAATATTCATTTTTCTTTCATGTTTGTAAAAGCTATTATTTTATTATTATTATTATTATTATTTTGTCATTTAGTTCTGAAAATTAAAGTGATTTTTTTTTTGTAAAGATTTTTTTTTGCATATGTAATTAGCGGGAAAAAAAAGCGTGGGAGTAAACTTGGAGAAAGGCAAATGAACTCGGCTAAGGAGAGCTATTGAAAAAAAAAGATCTGCAGTAAAAAAAAATGGCCTTTATGTAATGTAACTGTAGACAGTAAATGGTGGTTCATTTATTGTGGAAATTAAAGCCAGTTGCTGAAATCAAATTGACTTTAAAAAGCACTTTGGAGTAAAACTTTGAAAGGATATTAAGAATTACATTATGGAAAAGGTTAATTTCAAAATGCAGTTCTAAGTTTTAAAAAAAAAGGTACTCAGTTCACTTTATTCTCCTTAATTTAAACATTTTAAACTAATCTCTTCGTAACTATTGCTCTTTTAAAAATGTGTGTTAATAACATCCAGTCTACATTACTTCACTTAATTATCATTTTAAGTAGGAATAACTTGCATGAATATTATTGTTGTATCATTGTCCAACATGTGTTCTTTAATATATCTGGAAAACACATGCAGAACTATTTTACAGAATATATTTTTATTCTTCACTATATTCCGTGCTGTGTTTTTGTGTGGATTAAACATAAAATTAAGGACATGCATATTTTAATAAATCATGCCATGTTTAAATTCATCATAGAGAGATAGCAGTATTTGTTTATCTGATATTTCTGGAAATGAAGGAAATAAAATGTGAGCTACTTCAAATTAAATATCTGTTTAAGTCGAATAGGATAGAAATGCAGGTAATTTTTGCTCTCTTCGATGAAGATGGAAAATAAAACAAAGTATTATTAAATGCTATTCAATAAACTACTAAAAATAATTACCTATTCAATTTAGAACTACAATGGAATAAGTGAAATAATTCCTGTCCAACAGTAGTTAAGAATTTATTATATTAATTGTCATTATAGAAGATAAATTGATTGCTTATGTAGGATACAGTAACTTAAATAACTTTGTTATGAACATTGAAGATGCTGAGTTCTATTTAAGCATGATTACATTTGTGTAGTTATCCTACAGCAGTTTATTTTAGTTTAAAATTCGGTTTGGAATATGTCCCATATTATTTCATCAACCTGGAACTGAGCTTTGCAAGTGAACTTTTATTTTAAGTTATAAAACTAATAACCTTTGTGTCTTTATTTTTTTTTTATTGCTTGTCATAATTAATGTATATGATAGGTAGATAGGCTTTATTTATTATTGTTATTTATAATTTGGGTATGTTGACCATCAAGAACATTTCTGAAGGTATTTAAATGAGGAGTATGCCGGTAAAAAGTGATTGTGTTCAAAGAGGTTTTATTGTTTTTTTTAGGAAGGTAAAAAAAAACAAGTATTTTTTTATATATTATTAGAGAGGTTTATATTTACTTTGCATACTTTATTATCTCAAAGTGAGAATTATTTTTTTTGAATCAACGAATGTATAATAGAAATAGTTTGTTAGATATGAAAGAAAGTTCATTCATAATAAATAGAACCATTAAATTTTAAAAAATAACCTAAAGTTTATTAAATTAAAAGTTATACCTTAATGCAATATTTAATTATCATGTTACCTGCTTTGTGTGTAATTTAAAGTTAATATTATATATATTTTTTATTCGCGGGTGTGTGTTTGTTTTGCACAATTATGATATTTGTTTGATAAAGTTCAGTTTGTGAATATTTTATGAATAAATTTCGTACATTGTCGTATTCTACTGAGTTGAATGGATTAGTTTGTTATCCGTATGTATTTATCTGCCAGCGTGTATTTATAATGTTCGATATTTAGATAAGCTATGAGAATAGAAAGGAATCTTTGCGTTATCATGTCTGTAGGGATGAGTTATTGTTGTAATATGATTAAATTATGTTTAGGAAGTTATGTGACGTTTTCTTAGATTCTTGGTAATGAGGAATTGTAAAAGTGTTCAGTAAGAGTTATTTGCTTCTCATGTAGATTCCCCTTATAACGTATAGTATGTAAAATCATAAAAATATAATTTGTGTTAATTAATATGTGGCTAGATAAATTGTTAGATTAACTCTTGATGTAGTATTAGTGTTATATTTTATTGATGAATTACATTGTTCGAAATAAAATAATTGTATGATATTTTCTTAATGAATGACAGTTTATAGAAAAGATTGTTTTACATTATTGCTGCTTGAACGTGCACACACACGCGTACTATAGATAATATCGCGTATATAAAGTATAGAGATATTGAAATTAAAATGAGGAATAAACGTTTCTTTGAAATACATTACATTCAATTAGTAGTAGTATAAAGTATTAAGATTAAAACGGGAAATAAATATTTTAAAATACAGTGTGTTTATTTAAATAAATGTTACAAATCATCAGAATAAACATGATTTTGTTGCTATAAATGAAAGGTATACGTAATTGAAAGTGATTATTAGTCGATTAGAGAAAGTTGCTTTGTTGAAAGCCAAATATAAGTAATTTGATTTATTTTACCAATCAACAGTAATATCCTCTCGAAAGTATCTATTTTTTTTGTGCTAATAATATGTCATTTATTTATTGTCATATAGATGAAACATGTAGGCAAAGTATGTGTTCGAAGTCAGAATATTTGTTTTGTTATTAATTTGCTTTGATAGTAGGGATAATCCGAAACTGATGCTAAAAAAATTTATTCGATAATTTAAAAATCTGTAAAACAAATAGTCCATTTGTTAATATTATGTTAAACCAAGTTTATTTTATTGTAATAAATGATTTGTTTTAGTTATTTAAAATCTTAAAATTTGTGTCTTGAGTTATTCTTGTGTACATTCGTGTTTTCCATTTCCACATTTCATAAATCTATTACAAAATAGATATATTATTTAAGAGTTATAATATTAAATTTGTTAGTGTCTGACAATATTGTTTTTCTTAATCCAAACATTATAAAAGAAGATTTGCCACTTGATCAACGTATTAGAAGGGTTGCCAAGTCAGTATATTTGTTAGATGATGATATGAGATTGAAATACCCTATCTCTGTCATTATCTTATTATTGAAACACAGTAAAATATTTTAGTCAATTTGTTTTATTACATTTTTGTCATACTTTAGAATTATAACTTATGGGCTAATGTAGTTTATTTAATTCAACTGTGTTTGTTAAATTCCCTGAGATCTTATTGTTTATTTCTTGATTGGCATTAAAGTAGATGTTTAGATTATAATATGCCAATGCATAGAATTGTTTAAGAATATAATTATAGCAAGCTGATATATGTTATACTTGGATGAAGGAAGAAATTAAATTTAAAGTATATTTTAATAGACTGTACCAAATAAGCATTGTGATTCTTTATTATACAATTATTTAACAAAGGAATTTACATTATGTTAAATGTTTTATAATATTCCTTCTTTTATTCATTTATTATCATATATCTTATGAACTGCCTATAGCCTCCCACTGAGCTGAGCTGAACATAAACTTAAATATAGAGTCTCAGTAATAATTTTGTATTATATATTTTGTTATATTGTTCTATTCATTAATAGAACTGGCGCATGTGTATTTCGTTCTTGTAATGTATATGAGCGGTGTTGGGAGTGTAGGTTATAATATATATATATATACAAGAAAAAAGCACAATTTTATTGTTACAGCATCGAAATGGTCATTAAATAAATAAATTAATAATAATGAGCAAGTCTGATATGAAAGCACAAGAATCCGAAGTGAGATCATGCTTCTAGACAAAGAAAATGAAATGGCTAAGAGCCCCTTTTTTAGGACACTGCTTAGAGAATTTTTATTTAGGCTTGGTGTGGTCCCCAGAGTTCTCTGGCACAACCATTGTGAGAGGCCTGCTATATGAAAATGATCACAGGACGGTTAACTATCCATGGGATAGGGCATGAAGAAAGTCTATGGGTCCGAACTTATCGCAAACCTCCATGCTAGAAGCAGGTAACATTTAATAAATGAAGCCCTAAATCAGCAATGCAGCAAAACACTATGTCTTTAATGACATGAAATGGAAGTTTGTTTTTTAATAAATATGAACCTTACTGGAATGCTATAATTTAAGCAACTAATCCTATGCTATGTAATATATATAAGAAAAATTTAATTCGTACAAAATAGGTTTTAACAATGACCCCCAACCCTTCCTTGCTATTTAACAGACTGAAATCCCACTCTCGAAATTTTATAACTTGAGAATAATCAAGTCTTTGAAATATTAAGATTACAGCATTATAATACGGATAATATAAAAAGTAATAACAAGAAGAAATCACCTTTTCAGAATTAAGTGAGCAACATAAAAAATATTTGATAGTGTTAATTTTTCAGTAATTTAAAAATTATACATAAAGAATATTTTTTAAAAAACATTTTTAAGAAAATCATGAGATTAAGTTAACTTGAGAAACAATTTGGCAAGCATATTAATTAAGAGTGCATTTAGATCTAACTAAAGAGGGGGGTTAATAACCTAAATCTATGGAGGTATAAGTAGATAGGGAAAATATAACTTTATACATTAGGCTCACAAGATTATTTACACTGGCAACTTAAAATAATAAAACAAAACATAATTTAAAATTAAGAAAGGAACAACACAAAGATTAAAGAACTAAGAGCATATGATAGACTTTACATATAAAAGAAAAATTATTAATACAGGAGCAAATTTATATTAACAGTTAATAAAAAAACTATTTAATTTAACAATTTGAATAAGAAATCTGGATGGTTGATATTAGTTTTAGAACAAAATAGATGTAAATTTTATAGTCACTTCTTAGGTAGTCCATTTTGACAGTTTGGCTCCAGCATGGCAAAATTAACATGATTGAAATGATTTCCAATGCAATAGCAAGTTTCCATTAAGAATTCCTATGTTCTTAGATCATACTTTTCATCAATTTTGGGGGATCAGTGAAATGATTATTAGCAGCAAGAGATTGACAAGAAAAAGGTGAGGAGAGGCTATTAATTTGACTACTCATTCAACATTTTGGAAAAAATCGCATGGAGTACTTTAGCAACACTTTTTCTACAAACTAGTTTTTTACTGGCGGTGAAAAATCAGCCCATTATATACTGCCCTCGGGTATTTGAGGAATGCTTTTAGTATTTCTTTTTAATTTCACTCACGATTACTATCTAATAGGAATTTTTTCATTTCCTTCACCTATTGTTTTGGAGATGCAACCATTAGATAAATTGTCCAAAATATATTCAAATCTATTTCCAGATTAGAAATAGATTTGATAAAAAATGATAAATGCAAAAGTAGAAATTCTTAATTTGATTTCACTATTTACTTTAGTACATTTTAATTAGACATTCTTTCCCAAAATTATACAATGTAAAATTTCCATCCTTTTAATTATTTTTGGACAATTAACAGTTGCATACATTATGTTGGATTTTTAAAAGAAAAATAGTTTTTAGAAGACTTTAAAATGAAAAGTTATATATTTTTACAAACTTCAAACAAAAATATTAATAAAATTAATATCATATTAGTATTTTCTCCCATTTTTTATGTATATTTGAGCTGGACCTAATATATTTTGATTTTAATAAAAGAATTAATAATACATAATAAAAAATATTAAAGGCTAAATTTTATAATCTTTTAGTGCACATCTCAAACTTATACATAAAAAAATATACATGAATATAGGAGTGGGATGGAACATAAGGTTCAAACATGGGTTAGTAATTTGGTGAGTAAGAAGGACCATGAAGCTCAATTGTTAATTAGGATTGACTGCTTCAATATTGTATAAACAACATTTTTAGACATATCTTAAAAGAATGCCACATACATACTTTTAAAATATAGTCGTAACTATGTGTGCAGTAAACATAAGAACAGCAGCCAAAAAAAAAATTACATAAACTAAAACAAGAAATATGCTTAGGCTAAAATTTTTTAATATTATAATTAACCAGAAAAAAAAAACAATCTTTTTAGATTTCAATTTAAAGCGTGTAAACTAATGTATTTTACTTTTAATGTATGGCAATAACCATGTGATGCTGAGTATGTAATTTTTGTTCTAGTTGCATATTTACATTTGTTTGTCTTAGGAACTGAGGCAAAGATATAATGATAATAGCACAGTCAATAAGAACATAGTATTTTTTTTGCAGCCAATCAATTGAAAATGAACTCTGCAATTGTCATATAATTAAAAAGTACAGTTATTGTACAATTAAGAAATACATGACATTAAATAAAATTAATATTTCTATGATTAGTATGATAGAGAATGCCATTATATGTAACAACAAGATGAGAAATACTTCATTATAAACTTAATTAAGGACAAATGGGAAATAGAATTCTATATTTTTCAGAAAAAAAAAATAGTTGAAAATGTTAAAAATTAAGTGAAGGTACCAGTAATTGACAAAAAGCATATATCACCTTATCTGTAATATTGCTAAAACTATTAAAGATTCTAATTTAGCTGTTACAGAGTAGGATAATGTTTGTGGGTATGTTAGTTACATTGTTGAAATACACATCTATAAATTATTGCAGAGCAATCTTGATTAATTATTCTGGTAACAACTGATAATAGAGCCAGGACTGAATTATTAATCAGACTTTTAAAAAGAATTCATTTATGAACATAAGTTATAATAGAAATTTAAAAACAGAATTCTCTCAAGTAGATGAGGAATCTAATTGTTAGTGTGGTGATGAATTAAGCCATAGAAGTAAACTTGCAAGGGAAGAAAACAATGTTATAAATGTGAAAAAAGACATTTAGAACTGATAAATATAATGAAAATGTTAAAACTCAAACCACAAAAAATAGTGAAATATCTATGGCAAAGATGAATTTAAGACAAATGGGGGTATTCAAGCATGTAAACCATTTATGATGAAGTTGAGCATGAAAATAGGTCAGAAATAACAATGTCTAATGAAGATTGGAATGCACTACATTGACAACCATATTACTAGAAAAAAATATTAAAGCTTAAGATGTGAGTAGATATATACTTAAAGAACCTGGAAGAAATAAAAACCAGATAAAAGTAGAAGAAACTAATTCAACTGTCATTATTGAATGTAATAATAAGCATGAAATAATTCCAAGTGATTAGTATGCACATTTTATGAATAAATAGAGGTAGCACAAGAAATTGAAAAAAGGAATAGCCATATTTATCTAATGATGAATAGGATAATATTGAGGACATGTGCAAGTGTGGGTAAAGAGATGGGGATTAAATTTAGTGAAGAAAAATCAAACATAATGATGGTTAATACTGAGGAAAGAGAAGATGTAGAATTTTTATTGGGAGATATTAAGTTAAGTGTGGTGAATAGATATAGTTATTTGGGAATTATTTTAAGTAATCAGAAAAATTATTTGGATGAATGGGAGAAAAAATTGATAAATGAAGCAAAGAAAAGAAAGGGATTGATAAAGAAATTAACAGTATTTTCATATAGTAAATATGATGTAGCTAGAATTATATGGAAAGGAGTTGCAGTAGCAGGGTTAACATATGGTAATGATGCATTATATGTTAGTAAAAAGATATTAGATTATTTAGAAAAAGCTCAAAGGGAAGTAGGAAGACATGCATTGGATGCAGAAGTATGGACAGCAAGGGAGGCAATTCAAGGAGAAATGGGATGGTCAAGTTTTCATATGAGAAATGCAAAAAGTAAAATGAAAATGTTTGGTAGATTGCAGTTTATGGATAATAAAAGAATAGCTAAAATAGTATTTAATTAGGTTATGAGTAAAGGGCAGGTAACAAGATGGGTGAGAAAGGTAATGCGGTATGCAAAAGAGTTGGATAAAAGAATTTATATCAGTATATTTGTACAAAAGATGGGATGATTGTGTTAAGAGGATTATTGAGTGTTATAGTAGTAAGGAATGGGATAAAAGAATAAATTTATTAATAAAGACTAGGGAGTTAGAGAGATGGAGAAATAGTATGGAGAGTAAAAAGAGTTTAAATATATATAGAAATAAACAGAATATTAGGTGTGAGTTAATATATGATAATAGTAAGGAAAGTTGTTTATTGTTTAAGGCTCGAACGGGATCTTTAGCTACAAAAAATATACATGTAAATGGAAAAATATGGGTGATTTATTTTGTAAATTATGTAAGGAAGGAATTGAAAATATTAGGCATTTGTTAATTGAAGGTAAATGTTTGAAAACAGAAAGGGTACATATAATGAAGTTGTGGAAAAATAAATATGAAAAGAGTGATTATACAGAAAGTGAATTATTGGTTTTTATGCTGGGTTTGGGAAAAGATAAGGGGGATTTAGATATAAAGGTTATAGAGTTGACAAAAATTATGTTGTGGAAATGGGATAGAGCAGATTATGGGTAAATTTAGAGTGGGGAATGTAAAAGAAAGTGGCTAACAGGTTTATCTGGGCATAATTGCTGAGATATTCTTGACTTCGTTTAAGGAGAAGCCATAATATATCACATCACATCACATCACATAATATATACATCTGCTTTCATTTCAGATAAGCAAACAAAAAATTTTCTTTTAATTTGTTTAGTCTGAGAGCATTAATATTTATTAATTATTATTGTGTGTGAAAGTGTAATTAGTGGTTTAGAGTATTTGAAAGATTGAAAATTGTGTTTTTTTATTTGTTTTAAAGTTTTTTCAGTTTGTTATTTATATATATAGAAATTTTTTAAAAAAGTTATTATTATTTATTTTTTGTTTTGTTTTATTATTTATATATTGTTATTTTATATACAGAATTATTATTATTTTTAAAAAGTTATTTTGTTGATTAGTTTTTTGTAAATTTGTTATTAAAAGATTTACTTTTAAGAAAAATATAACGTTCGAAAAACGTAAAATAAAAAAAATGGATTGTATTTGTATTTTTAAATGTTTATATAATCGGGAAAAGGAAATTAAGCGTGCTGTTGTAGAATGTACTCTATGTGATGGGGTATATCACTTGAAATGTTTAAATAAGACTAGGAAGGATGTAAAAGGTTTATGGTTTTGCAGTCAGTGTATTAATATGATAAAAGAGGTGAGAAAGTGTTTTCAAAGTGTAGATAGTCGAAGAATAGTGGGTGGAGAAAGTAATAGTGTAATGGATATGATTAGTCAAAGAATAAGTAAGATAGAGGAAGAACTGAAGGATGTAGAAGTAAAATTAAAATCATTAGAGATAAAATGTGAGGAGATAAAGGAATTATTGAGTAGGAATGATAAGGAAGAAATATATAAGGAGGACCAGAAGGTATTAGAAAATGTTATGGATGGAGCAGAAAAAGTAGATTATGAAACAGTATTGATAGGAGATTCACTAATTAGAGAATGTGGGGATATAATTGCAAGGGAAAACAGAAGTGGGTATGTAAGAGTATGTTTGCCTGGAGCTAGAATTAGGGATGTAGCAGATAATGTTAAAAAACAAGGTAGTAGAGATGTATATGTTATGGTGGGGACTAATAATTTATTAGAATCATCAGAGAGAATAATGGATGAGTATGTAGATTTGATTAGGAATTTGATTATGATTAAAGGAAGAGTAGGAATAGTTGGATTATTACCAAGGTTTGACAAGAGTTATTTGTTAGATAGGGCATGTTCTATAAATGAGAGATTGAAAAAAATGTGTGAGAGAAATAATGTTATGTTTGTGGATGTGTGGGATTGTTTTAATGGAAAGAGAGAGTTATATAGTAAAGATGGGTTGCATTTAGGAAAACAAGGAAGTGAAGTTTTAGGGAGTTTGATTTATAAAGAATTTTTTTCGGGAAACTTATAAAGGGGAGTGGGTTTTTAAATTGTAATATTATTAAAAAGAATGGATGGAATATTAGAAGTAAGCAAAAAGAATTTGATTTTGATATATATATATTCTGCCCTCCTCCTCCGTCCACGTCCTCCCCATAAAATTTATATAGTGTTTAAAATATTTCCGGGTTCTAGCTCAGTTTAACAAATGAATAAATGAAATATCCAGCATTAATTAAATGATGATTACTAGCTCTAACTTTTAAAATACAAGTACAGTTATATTTGTAAATGAATTAATAAATATTTATTATTTTCATGAGACATGGAGTGACGACACGGGGAACGAGACAGACTACATTGAGATATTATCCACATGATACTATCTCAATGGCATAAGAACACTATTCCCCCTTTTACTATACTAAATAACTAACTTATAGTATTCTTACGACTTTCTAAGCTCTTTTCACTACGATTAAAATAATAATCATGTCTTAATATTCTTTGTAATAATAATCTAGCTCAATTAAATAAGATTAAGTAAATAAATAGAATAAATAAAATAAAATCAAATAAATAATATAAAATAAAATAAAATCTCAGGTTCATAAATTGTATTCTAACTGATTTAAAATTACGGTAGTAAACTATGAAAAGGGAATTTTATGTCATAAATTCACTACGCAGCAACTAACAATAATAATAATAATAATAATAATAATAATAATAATAATAATAATAATAATATAATATAATCTTATTACTTCTTAAATGAAATAAATAATTACGTACGTGGCAGTATTTTAATAATCCGACAACAAAATACGTGTGGCAACATTAGCGTATAATTTATTTTAATATTGTGGCAACCAACTTATGACCAATAAATGATATAATTATGATCTTTTAATTTTATCATACAAATAAATTTTAAAATTATTATAACACTTTTATGTTTACCTATTTTGTGCAAAACTATATGTCTGTTTCAATTATAAATGTGTATTGTGATATCATGCATCCATGTGGAGAAATAATAACGAAGACACAAAGCTTTATAATAAATTTACAACAAAGTTTATTAATAACATAAACAAATAACACTATTTTACATTATGTACATTGGATATCCTTACTCTCCTATCACAAAATTATTTTACTAGTTTATACAATAAAACCAAACTTCTACTTATTTTTCTAGTTAATTCTTATCTTTTAAATACTTAAGAAAGTACAGTATTATTATTATTGGATTTCTTATTTTAGTTTAGCTTGTTACAAAATGTATTTATTTATAATTATCACTAATACTTTGTATCCCTACTATTTTTTAAAATTATATTTTTAGAAAATTACATTCGTAGTAAACATTCTACAAAATCATAAAACTCTAATTTTATATTAGTTATATGGAATCCTACAGATTCAAAAACATTCTTTTGCATTTGATCTTACGTTTTATTGTTCACTATACAATGCTTATTAATCTAATATACTCATTCAAGCCTTGCTTCGGATGGTAATTACAATTATTAACACATCATGCACAAATATATGTGTCTATTACACATTATTGAATTATTTTCTTAACAAACATGCAATATTTATCTTCTAAATATTATTATAAAAAATATTCAAATTTTATTATCACTTAACCCTTAAACCGCTAATTTTATCATTGGTTGTATCAGATAAAAATCAAATCTTTTAATTGGCCAACTCACAAACTGAAGACAAAGCCTATTGTTAAAACATATTCGCCTATAATATTAAATTCAACTCAGATACATTTATAAAAAGTATATAATTAATTTTTAAGGTTGTGAAGACAACGAAAGTTCTTTCAAAAATAAATTGCTATTTATTTATTCTAAGATAATCAATATCGGCAACATAAAAGTTATAATGTAAACAAAAAGATCGACTTTTACGTTATAGAAAAGTAAATATTTCTTTTTATTACAACTTCAATATTTGTACTAAAATCTTCAATATTTTTCAAAAATAATTTTGTTTTTTTATTATTCTCTCTGAAAATTATGTTTAATTTCCATAAATATTATTTAATAATAATTTAAATCGTATTCAAAATGAAAATCTCAGTGTTTTTCTTTATTTTCTTTGATCAGGCAGTTTCTTTGTTCTTTCCAGCCAATCAGAATGTCTTTTTCAGCTGAGAGCATGCTAAGAACCAATCACAAATAATGTTTCTTCTTTGTTTAGGTTAAAATGCGTTTTTTCTCTATTTTTTACTTCTAAAATAAATTGGAAGATGTCACCATCGTACAGAACTTTTAAAAACGAATTCAATACGTATTTAACGAATTTTTCGTATGAAAACGAACTGAGTTAGAGTGATTTCAGATGTCGACGAGAGC
>JAQFVV010002965.1:0-16344 GCA_028023455.1 Epiperipatus broadwayi | reverse complement strand
TAAAATGCCAGATTGTATCAATAAGCGAGATGATACATGTAAACTTCCTCCTATTTGGAAAGATTTTTTTAAAAAACATTCCTAAATTTAACATTTTTTGCTATTGGTGGAATTTTAACATTTTATTCAAATCAGTGATTGACGCGCCTCTACAACCGTCTTTCTACCTTTTATAACTCTGTGGATGGCTTGTGTGACCAAGTCAAAACGTCAGTATATTAATATTAAAAGTTTTTAACACGGATGAACCCGCAAAATATGTATTTTATATATATATTATGTACACATGAAATATGATATACACATAGGGAGTATGTATATTAATTTATTGCAGAAATATTTAATGATATATATCAAACTATAAGTGTCAAGTCAATTTAAAAAACATTATAGTTTTACATTTTTATTTATAATGCCAATACTAAAAAGTTAAAAAATAAAAAGAGATAATTTTTTTTTTTTTTAATATTAAATGTTTTTATTTAGCATATACTAAAAATCAAAAATAATAATTGTTTTTCCAACCACAACTGAGATTTTTAGATTTTAATCAAAACAAAAGTACAGGAGATCCAGAAATTAATTAAGTTAACCCTTGTTACAAAAAATAAAGATTGACTTAATTAATTTCTGGAACCCCTGCAAATTAAATCTAAAATTCCAATTGTGGTTGAAGAAACAATTATTGTTTTGCTTTTTAGTGCATGGTAAATAAAATAATTTAATATGAAAATTTCTTTATTTCTATCATAATTCAATAAGAATATAATTTATGATCAATAATAGAAATTAACTTTGGAAAAAGATTACATTAAACTGCTATATAATCACTGAATAAGAAATAATAAGGGTTTGAAAGTCTTTAACATTAAAAAAAAGATTTCAATAAGTGGAAAAATGAATGATCTGCATTTTAAACTTGAAATTAAAAATCAAAGAAGGTTAATCAGTAAATTATGATTTAAATTATTGTCATAAAAAGTTTGTGCTGGTGTAAAAATAAGCATTTATTGTATTTTAAAGTTTTATATTGTTATTATTAAAATAAATTTTATGTAGTACATAGAAACTATTTATATATAAAGAAAAGTTTGTTTTTCAATGAAATGAATGAAATCTGAAATTTTCACAAATCTGTAAAAGATCTTGAACCAGGGATTTCAGAAACTTTTATCTAGATATAACACTGGAGTCAAAACAATTAAGAAAATAAATTAACAAAGTTTGATAGAATATCATGACAGTAATTTACCTACTATTTTCAATCTTTTTTATAAATACCTGCATAAATGAATGTATTAAGCTTATCAAAATATATTTACCTCATCTTATTCTATTTTTTTATTCTAATCATTAACAATACACATATAAGCTAGTTATATATATATTAAAAAATTTAAGTTATAATAGCTATAAGATTCTAATAATGAATCACATTATGTATAAAATTTTAATATATATATAATGAATTTTTTTTATTATTGTAAGTACATTTATTGTAAAAAAATTATTAATCAGAACAATATATTTTATTTACATGAGTACTTCTGTAAATTTTTGCATTTGTAAAACTTAAACATATACATGACATTTGTGCAACACTTTTTGTTCTTTTTAAACAAATGATTTATATATTAATTTGTCGTGGAGCAATAAATTATAAAATTAAAACAATTTACATTATATTAATAATAGTACACAAATATGTTTTAAAAGAAGTAATAATAGTACACCTTTTTACCAGTCACTGATGACAAGTTAAATTAATCACTCATTATTGAATACTACATCCTTTCTTTTTACACATATATTTAAAATATAATTTTTTAATCTACATTTGCTAAAAATAATTAGCTACAAATAAATTAATGGAGAAAGTACAAACATGATCAAAAACTCAATTTAAATCTTAGAAAATAAATAAAATAATTAAGCTAAAGATTTACATTTTGACATGTCAAGTGATTTGAAAGACAATGTTTTGTTTAGAAAAAGGCAGGATTAAAATGGGAAGACTAACATCTGTCTCACTTTTAATCAGATATATAGTTATAATTAAAACTATGTGACAGTGAAAAAATAAAAAAATATCTATTTAGTTTTAATTTTTATTTTATGTATGCAAAAATATTAGTTTCATATTTAGCAAAAAATTACATATATATAAATGCATCTTAAAGATATAAAGAGATCATTAGAGTTTTAATATATGTTAAAATGGTAGCACACAATGATAAACTACTATAAATGAAAGCAAAAATATTTTTTTTATTTATTCAATTATCTACCTGAATCAACCTGGATTTGGATGGCGAACTTTAAAAAATTTCCACAAATATTGTGTATATGCAAAAAAAACAACTTGAAATTGGTGACCATTTCTTAAAATTGTATATAGAATGACCATTTATAAAACCCAGAATACATATATCGTGTAATCCATGTTAAATGCAATTATAAAAAGAAATATCATTTCTTATTTAAAAAAGTCTCAAAATGTTTGAGACGTATTGATGAAAATTTCCAAAGTTTTGTTCATTTTTGAAGACTTAATAATATTTAAATTAGATGATTAAAAAGAGCAATGGAAAATAAGTTTTCAAATCAATATTTTACTAAGTAGATTGCATAAATTAAAGCATGATCACTGTAAAAGATAACTATTTTGTTAGAACATAATAATTACAGTAAGGTATAACAATGAAAATCCAAAATGTTTACATAATCTTCAGCAAAGATGAATCAATCTATAATATGTTTAAACCAAAAATGCCACAATATGTTTATTTAAATCATAAAGGTCTCTCAAAAAATATTTATAAATGCGACTATCAGAAACAAACTCTTCCAATGTCATTAAAATTCCAGTCATCTATTGTCCAGTTGTTATGCTTCTGATATCATTAATTCTATATTGTAGAAATGATTTTGAAATAGCAGCTGAGGCATATATATTTTGCTTAAGAAACTCTTATTGGAGTATTCTGATATGCATTGGAATGTTTAGATTTAAGTTTTCCATAATTGATTTTGGTTTATTCACTCATTTTTAGGGAGGCTAATCATAATTCTTAAAATTGTAAATATTAAATCATCAAAGAGATGCAAACAACAATGCTTCTGATAATCAGTCACTGACAATTTGACTTCTTTTTGTAAAACTTCTTATCAAGACATTAAGATTGTATTCATAAAAAAAGTATATAACTATTTATTTTCACTTCTATGCCACATAATGTCAAAAATGTGATATTAAAATGACAATTCCCCCCAATATATTGATCAATATTTGTATAAATAATCTAGTTTATAAAACGCAAATCTCACATATTTCTTCACCCAAACAAAATGTATAACATATATGTTTTTGTATTATTTAACTGTCTTTTTACCAATAATATAATTTACAAATCTAGTATCTGAGAAAACGAAAACAACATTTATGTAGTTTTTCTTCTAGTTCTTCCAAACTAGAATTATTTATGCTAAGGTTAAATGGTGTTTTTTTTTCTTTTTTTTTTTTTTTAAAAAAAAACCCCATTAAACGATTTTGAAGATTTAATAGCTATATCCTATATTTGCTTTTCTAGGCATACATAAAACTGGACAAACAAAAACTATAGTCTCTTTCATGATTTTACTGCAAAAGATATATTAGCTGGATTCATCCACATATAATTTACTGAACTAAAGATATATACTGACATTTTGGCTGAATCTCTCTGACCATCAACTAAATAACAAATCTTATAAAAATGATTTTAGAGGCACTGTAAACATTGACATATAAAAATGATTTTAGAGGCATTGTAAACATTGACATATAACAAGATTAAACATTCTACCAATAGAAAACAGATAGAAATAATAAAAATCAGAAATCATTTACATGAATGGTTGTTTAAAAATTCTTCCAAATACAAGGTATTTTACATGTATCATTACATTTATTGATACAATATGACCATTTAAGGGTCTCAATAAGTTCTCTGATATTACATTCCAAGACTGACACATCTGAATAGGATTTTGATGTTAAAAAATCAATACTGTGAATTTTATCCATAGCAGAGAGTGAGAGGGCTGATGATGATAAGTGCTGCTTAACTTCAATAACATGTTCATCTTGTTCTAGTGTGATCATTTCTCATTACCTTCATAAAAAGCTTTAAAGATGACAAATGAAATTATACAAATTCCATGGGCTTCAAGAGGGTTTGGATAGACTGTTACACATTTTTTGGTAAATAGTATATGCTGGTTTATCTTATAACATTTAAAAATATGCCAAATATTGTTTATAGCTCCTTTTATATAAGAACAACAAATTTTAATAATTGTTTTTTTTTTCTTTTTGTTTCTTATTTTTATTGTTTAGGTTTTGAATTAAGGTTTGGCAAATAGTTCTATTATTACAGCTATTAACTAATAAAACATTATTTACATGATTTATTTCTTCTGGTTATGATTTATCTGAAAGTTTGGTTAATTTCGCTAATGAAAAGAATTTTGGCTCCAGAAAAGATTTGAGCTGCACGGTGATGGGATGAAAATTGTAAATATTTGTGTGTGTAGTGTCTCGGAAAATATAAAAGATAATAATTTATTTTTTGGTTTCCATTATAAATTGTTTGGATCAGATATATACATGACACATTCATCGTCTGGCAATTTGGTAAAGATAAATTATAAGATTCTTTCACACATTTAAACAATGAGATGGGAAGCTTGACTTTCTTAATATACCTGTCACAAAAATAGAATAATCTTTTTCTGTTTTCAGAAAAATTATGCAACAGACAGATATCTACAATTTTCATCCTATTATTATCCAGCTCAAAACTTTTCTGTATCTAAAATACTTTTTATTAAAGAAATTAACTTTTCATATAAATTATGTAACTAATGTTTTATTAGCTAATGATTGTAATAATAGAACAATATATCATCAAGCCTTAGTTCAAGACCTAAGCAATCAAACTTTCAGAGTTTGTATTTCTTATATAAAAGAAACTATGGATAATATTGGATTTATTCTAAAATGTTATAATATACAAACAGCATATAATACTTACCAAAAAATTGTAACAGTCTATCCAATCCTAAAAACTCAATCCTTTTTGAAGATCATGGAGTTTAAGAAATTTCATGTTGTGGCTATAGCAGTGTTTGAAAAAATAGCACTCATTATCTTCAGCATTTTTCATGCTGTGGATATGGATCTTAAGTATTGATACCTCTAACACTAAAATCCTATTCAAATGTGACCCTCTCCAATAATCTTGTTGCCTATCAATGTTTACAATGCCTCTAAAACCAGTTTTATAATATTCATTACCCAGTTGATGGCCAATGTGATCTACCTGAAACATTGGTATATACTTTTAGTTCAGTTTATATTAGTTTTATGGAAGAGGAAATTATTATTAAAAAGAATTGTTTATATGTAAAATTATTTGTCAGATATGTTGATGATTGTTTATTTGTTGTTGAGAATGGTAAATTGAAGGAATTTGTAAATGAGTTTAATTGTTTTGATCCTTCTATAAAATTTGTGTTAGAAGGAGGGGGGTTAGATTTTGGTAAGTTAAAATTTTTAGATCTTTTGGTGATTAGAAATATAGAAACTAATTGTTTATTGTGCAGTCATTTAGTTAAAAGTAAAGAATTAAGATCTATAATTAAACCTGATAGCTATCAGTCTGTATCTCATAAAGTAGCTGCTTTAAGTAATTATTGTCATAGGAATATTAAATTAAATAATTCTAGTGGGGTAGCTTTGTTTCAGAAATATCAATTTTATAAAGATTATTTAAGTGTTGGATACTCTGATAAATTTGTTAAAAGTATTTTATTTAATAGTAATATTTGTAAGGATGTAAAGGTTAAAGAAAAATATGATTTTATTTCTTTGCCATTTAAATTGTCTTCTTATAAAATTGTGTGTAGAAATAGTAAATTGTTTGGAAATAAGAAAATTGCTTGGAAAAGGGGTGTTACATTGAATAATTTATTGAATAATACAAAGGATGTTTTTGATAGAAAGACTATTCCTGGTGTGGTATATTTTATTCCTTGTTTATTTTGTAAGAAGGTTTACATAGGTCAGAGTAGTTTGAGTTTAAATGAAAGAGTAAAGGTTCATAAAAGTAGAGTTAAAAATAGATATCTTAGTTCTGCTTTGTATGTCCATGAAAAAGATACAGGCCACACTATTGATTTTGATGAAGCTAAGGTTGTCTTCTTTGAGAGAAATGAAATCAAAAGAAGAATTAAAGAGTCTTTATTATTGAAAATTTATGATTCTGAAGCAATTAACTTATTTAAGAGTTCTTTTAATATTAAGGGTGGATGGGAAGTGAATGGATTTGTGGGTAGTTTTTAATAGTATATATAATGTGTGTGTGTTTTTTTTTTTTTTTTATTATTTCTTTACACTTGAGAAGTCTGCTTGTAGCAGTGAAACCTTAGGTTGTGTTTTAATATTATTTTTATTCTGGTCTGGTTTAATTTTAGATTTGGGGTAGTTTTGATTTTATATTGACTAGTTTAGCTTTATGCTTGTAATGTTTACATTTTAATAAACTAATTATACATTCATGAACACAGGTAATGTCATTTATATCTGTAGATTGTGAAAATCTTTATTTTTAGCACATAACCCTCCATATATATATATATATAAGATTAAAATTACCCCAAAATTAAATAAAGAGAAGAATTAAAGAATCTTTAATTATTAAAAAAGTATGATTCTGAAGCAATTAGCTTGTTTAAAAGTTATTTTAATATTAAGGATGTGAAGGATGAAATGGGAATTGTGGATAATGATTAGTATATATTTATTAAAGTTTCTAATCCTTTGCCTGTGAGAAGTTTTTTTAGTGGTTGTGTTATAGAGTTTGGCTAGTCTGGTTTACTGTTGAAGTTGGGCCATTTAATTTCCATAATATTTATACTTTAGTTGCAGCAAAATCAATAACTTTGGTCATTTCATTTTCAAGAATCTTTTTAAGAATCAAGGCCATTCTAGCTTTATCTAAAGCTTTAACTATATATAAAATTGAGATAAAATGTTGAATTTCTCTGCTCTATAATTTTAAACATAGCAATTTATCCAATGTCTTTTCACATTAGTGGTAAATTGTTTATAAATAGTGATGGAAATAAATACATTATCATAATCTATTTTAGCCTTGGTTAAGTCTTTTTGTACAAATATTAACTTAAATATTTTGAATATATTCCTCACTATAATAAGCATGTTGCCTTCTTAGCCCTCATCTAAATCAACAATAAAAATTTCAAAGGCCTTTAGCATATAAAATGTTGTTCAAATTTACCAATTTTCCTCAAATAATAAGAGAATACCGCTAATTCTAATTTAATACAACTTTTCCTCAGTATGTGATTAAATACATTTATTTATTTTCATTTTTAATGTATAGTTGCAGGCAAACTATACTATCTATTTTTTCAAATAAAATGTTCTTGATATTTATCAATAATACTTATTTTTTCTCCCACATTAATCGTCATTCTAAATACTGAGAATTGGCTCACACTTGTCTCATTTTTTATTTATTTGACAATAATATACACTCATTTTCTGCTCTCAGATTTTTGTTTATTCATAGTATGGATCTAATTTTTTTCAGTTATCAGTTATAACTACTTTTGACAAGCAAAATAAGTGTATTTTCACAAAATTTGTTACAATTTAAACCATTGACAAATACGCTTGACTCCAAAAGTAATTTAAATAAAAAACTTTCATATTTATAAAATAATTCTGCGCAAGTTAATTCAAAACAAGTACTGCAATAATATCTTTAAATGACCTCCTTGTATACATTTTTAGAAAAAATTATACATTTTACTAGAAAATAATTAATCTTTCCTGCTTAATGTGATCTTATTATTGCAAATGTTTAAAAAATTAGAGAAAATATTAATTATGTATAATCATTAGATTTGTTAAATAAATAAATCTTCTCTAATTATTAATTTATTATAAAAATAAATAAATTAATGAACATTAACTACAAATGTAACTGCTTCAAATGTCTATAAAAATGTTGAGACTTTTAATAGAAAGTTGCAAAGAAAACAAAAACCTCTATGTTAAACTTGTAACAAAATATAAAAAAAATGAGAAAAAAGTTAATAAAGCAGAAAAAAAATCCTGTTACTATATTAGAATTATATTAAAAAAGAGAGAGATATGAATGTTAGTATTACTTTTTTAATAAAATAAAAATATCAAATAAAATTTTAAAAAATGTATCCATGTGGAACTATAACATCATGGCTTTGATTTGTCAATGATAGATATCAAAAAATGATAGATACATACTTCTACAATATTTATTTTTGTAGTTCAGAATTCAAAATCAAAAACAAAAAACAATGCATGCAGCAAAATGATATTGATATATATATATATTAATGAACCCAGATTTCATTGTGTGTATATATATAATCAATAGATGGAGATTTACCAAAACCTCCAAAACAAGCGTATTCTGTTTACATAAACGTCAGAATCAATATTCACCGTCTCATTTTGCTCCACCCTCAGATCAGCTGATTTCAAGCTGATTTGCTCTCATCAGTGAAAAACATGAGTTAAAAACTAGACCTAAACATTAACTCCAAGCGTTTATGCAAAACATTTCTATCAGTTTGCAAGCATGAATTTTTTAGACACGTTAATGTCTTCAAACTCAGCCTACCAAACCAGATAGCTATATGGGTCTGATATCAGTTCAGTTTCTCCACATAGTCAAAGCTTCTGCAATCTATATCATTGCAAGAAAACTTTAAAGGTACATTTATGAAAAACAAACACAAGTTTTATATACATAAAAACTTGCTATCGCTTGTATTAATGATCAATAGCAAAATGAAAGAGACAGTGAATATTGACTCTGACATTTATGTAAACAGAATACGCTTGTTTTGGAGGTTTTGGTAAAGCTCCATCTATTGATCATTAATACAAGTGATAGCAAGTTTTTATGTTTATAAAACTTGTGTTTGTTTTTCATAAATGTATCTTTAAAGTTTTCTTGCAATGATATAGATTGCAGAAGCTTTGACTATGTGGAGAAACTGAACTGATATCAGACCCATATAGCTATCTGGTTTGGTAGGCTGAGTTTGAAGACATTAATGTGTCTAAAAAATTCATGCTTGCAAACTGATAGAAACGTTTTGCATAAACGCTTGGAGTTAATATTTAGGTCTAGTTTCTAACTCCTGTCTTTTACTGATGAGAGCAAATCAGCTTGAAATCAGCTGATCTGAGGGTGGAGCAAAATGAAAGAGACAGTAAATATTGACTCTGACGTTTATGTAAACAGAATATGCTTGTTTTGGAGGTTTTGGTCAAGCTCCATCTATTGATCATTAATACAAGCGATAGCAAGTTTTTACATATATAAAATTTGTGTTTGTTTTTCATAAATGTACCTTTAAAGTTTTCTTGCAATGATATAGATTGCAGAAGCTTTGACTATGTGAAGAAACTGAACTGATATCAGACCCATATAGCTATCTGGTTTGGTAGGCTGAGTTTGAAGACATTAACGTGTCTAACAAATTCATGCTTGCAAACTGACAGAAATGTTTTGCATAAACACTTGGAGTTAATGTTACATTTAGGTCTAGTTTCTAACTCCTGTCCTTCACTGATGAGAGCAAATCAGCTTGAAATCAGCTGATCTGAGGGTGGAGCAAAATGAAAGAAACAGTGAATATTGACTCTGATGTTTATGTAAACAGAATACACTTGTTTTGGAGGTTTTGGTAAAGCTCCATCTATTGATCATTAATACAAGCGATAGCAAGTTTTTACATATATAAAACTTGTGTTTGTTTTTCATATATATATATATATGATATATGATGAGAGTTATATCTCATAGCACAGAATCATTCTCAGGAATCAGTGGTCCATCAGTTAATTTTATCAAAGAAACAATACATACATGATATCAAGAAATATGTAGTGTAGATGAAAGATATAATGATAGATGAATATTGAATTGATTTGCTTAATTAAAAATATATACATATACCATAAGTATAAAAATTAGAAATTAAAATAAATTTTCTAGTACCCTTTATAAAGAACTATATTAAAAAGTCATACTGTTTTATCTTTTCTATATCATTTGTGTTATCTTTATACAACAAATATTTGTTTGTTCAGTTCTGTTGAATTTGAACTTTTTTATTATCATATAATCATTTCTTATATAAATCTATTGTTTTATATATTAGATACAAATCAGTAAGATTGTGCAGATATAATTATACCTAAGTCCAAACTAATGAACTATAGAAAGCAGGTGAAAAGGCAAAAAAGAATATGTGATATTTGTCTATCCGCCTGCCTGCCTATTTGCCCGCCTGCCCATCCATCCAACCAATCAATCACCCATCCACCGACCCACAGAACCACTCACCCACCCGCCCGCCTGCCTGCCTGCCTGTCTGTCTGTCTGTCTGTCTGTCTATCTATCTATCTATCTATCTATAAATGTCTTTAATATCAAAGTAATCTATCTTACAAATGAAAAATGAATCACCTTCATCAGCAGACCAAGATTTTATATGAACAGCAGATTTGCAATAACATTTATTAGGATAAGTGTGAAATCAGTGTGATATGTAAACAGCTTCATACATATATACAATTTATTACAAGTTATATAATAATTTATAATTTCATTTTCACACATTTGCTATATATATATATATTGTAACCTTCTCCCAGACTGCTGTAATATAAATGAATCATATCACATTTTAGGCACCATAATCACTACTGTACCCTAGCTATAGCCAATCATCATGCCATCCACATTGGTCAGCATAATCGCAACTGTAACCTGGCAACAGCCAGCCTTCATCTACTAAAGTCATGTCACTTTGGCAAGCGCCATAATCGCATCTGTAACCTAGCTTCCTGATCTAGCTGGTCACCAATGAATCATACCGCACCTTTTAGTGATCAAATTTTCTTATGGAACCTAACGTACTCACACAATCAAGAATATAAGCATGAAGAAACAAAAATGCAAAACTAACAAAATGATTCCTGGATTGAATAAAACTAGCATGAAACTGTCGATCTAAAGAAGATCACAAGGAGACTAATAAAGATAAAAACTTCTGGTCCAACCAGCCTTAAAATCCACACAAACAAAATGTGATGAGTTAAATTTGATATTCAGCAAATTAATAAACAACTAATAATTATATGTCTGGAGTGATTATGAAATTAAACTTATAGATGAAATGATAAGTAAATTATGATGTAGATGACTAAATGGATGATAGCAAGAAATAATAATTAAATAGAGGAATGAAATGAGTCTAAGCATGAAGAGAAATGATAATTAAATTATGATGTAGATGACTAAATGGATGATAGCAAGAAATAATAATTAAATAGAGGAATGAAATGAGTCTAAGCATGAAGAGAAAAGAATGAAGATGTATGAGAATACTGAATGATTAAGATGATGATAGAATAAGAATTAATGAATAGTTGAGATGATAAAAGAATAAAAGTTAATGTATGATTAGTCACTTACGATAATGAATTAATGTCAAATGGGAATGAATAAATAAAAGAAATGATCAAGATGAAATTGAAGAACACTGTTAATAATGGAGACTGGAATCTTAAACTATAAATTAATATAGTATTAAGTGATAAAAGTAGAGATCTCAAGCTTGACACAACCAGAATATTATCATGAAGTTAAAACAAACTATACATTTTATATCAAAAAAATAATTTGCATCTTAAAGCTTAGTGACTTTCATAAAACGGTGAAATTAATCTATTTCAAATCTTACTATAACAATTGACTAAATATAAATTTCATTACAAATTTAAATTTTATCTTGAAATTTAACAACTAATTCTTCTCAGGCTTCAAACACTCAAAATCATTATATAAACTATATTTGGGTCAGCAAGAGAGATTTTACCACTACCCAAACATAATGCACCTAATAGCTCTCAATATAACTTAAATCAAGAATTATATTTAGCAGTTCTAAAGAAACTTCATAACTAATATAATATTTCAAATCTTACTATAACAATTGACTAAATATAAATTTCATTACAAATTTAAATTTTATCTTGAAATTTAACAACTAATTCTTCTCAGGCTTCAAACACTCAAAATCATTATATAAACTATATTTGGGTCAGCAAGAGAGATTTTACCACTACCCAAACATAATGCACCTAATAGCTCTCAATATAACTTAAATCAAGAAAGATTTTACCACTACCCAAACATAATGCACCTAATAGCTCTCAATATAACTTAAATCAAGAATTATATTTAGCAGTTCTAAAGAAACTTCATAACTAATATAAACTTTAAAATTTATGACTGGGAATGACTTTTTAATAATTAAAATCAATAACTTACCAAATTCCTTTTCTTAAATAATTATAAACAATGTGATTAAGATCAGTGAATGATAGCTCTGCGGATTTAACTAAATCAATCAAATCAATATTATAATTATCTTTTAATATATTGTTTAAAACAATCTGTACTACAAGTGATTAACATTTTGATTATTGTGTGATAATGCATTAGATGTACCAATAAATTACAAGACTTACCAAAATTATTATGATATAGCGTAATATAGTTAATAGTGCTATATTGGTTGATGATGATTTCAAATTTATATTCTGATAGGTTGATAGCAATAACAATAATAGTGTATATATGTGGTAATTAACAATAAGATTACATGCAACTACATAAATTTTTAAATACAACTAACTTTATTTACACTATGTACAAATTTTTAATTCACAGATATGGCATGAAATAAAACTAATCTATTAAAAATAATTTTTGGATGGGACAAATACCTAGTATCCCCTTGACCATATACTCAGCAAATGATACAACCTGCTTAGAAAATAATAATCAAAATATCATTTGTTATTCTTTAGCCTATTTTTAAAACGAAGATATTAAAACTTATTTAAGCTAACTTGCACTTAAATTTATAACTAGCAGTATACCTAGAACTTTAGGACATGCACTAAGTATAAATATAAAATTTAGAATTTTTTTTAAAAAATATTGCATTCTCCTAAAACCCTTGCTTTTATCAGAATATGATAAGGGCAATTATCATATTCTGTGCAATTACTAACTTATTTAACTTTGAAATGAATAAGTTTAGTGCATTAAATGAAGACCAGACATTAAAAGTCAAATACACATAGATTTCATTAAGCATTACCTATGTTCCAAGCTCAACCCTTGAATAAGTAACTGATCTTACAATTCTATTGTCACATCATTATTTGATGAAAATGCATCCATTCTGCCAATGTGCATCTCTTACTTTTACATTTATATTTTTCTACCATCATTAATAGATTTTGGTTTGGTCTGTCAACAACTGATGATGATCCCACAACATCATAAACACTATTTCGATTTATGCTAGATGAGTATTCCTAAATTTAATATTATTTTATACTTGCTATATGATCTGGACCTATTATACTTCGCCATACATGGTGGAAAAACTATCTCTATATTATCATGAGGAATTTAACACTAAGATGGGAGACTTTATAAAAACAACATGACAGTTGTGTAATAATCTGGTTGATTCTACTACCTCTTAATGGGTATATGCATGTGTGTGGGCCTTGCCTCACCATGAATAGACTAGAATTCAAACCATAGATATCCTTTCTTTTTAGGATTATTTATACTAATGAGCATTAATTACTACTCAGACTCTACCCATCTTTTCTCTCATGAAATTAGCCATATGTGACACTCCATCAGCCTATGCTCCATATAAATATTAATATACTGGATGCCATTCAATTGGAACATCCTATTAACTAAAACTGTCACTAGTCATTCTCAATATCATAGCAAGACAAAACAATACCAACAATAACAGTGGAGATATACATACCCCATTTTACACTGTAAAACCATTAATGTATCACAACCAAAACAAAATACCTATGTCCAATGATTGTTAATCATTTTAGAATGACAACTATATTTTTTTTAAAGAGAGCATGACAGATTTAAGCACTTAAGATCAAACCTGCATTTATATTCAAACAAAATTACAAAAAAATTTTCTTTTATATCGGAAGATAATTCAGTCATGCCAATATATATTTTTGATAAAATGTCTGTATATTTACCTCTTTATTAATATACTTTAAAATTAGTTTTAAACTATGAGAGAAGTAAATATTTTTTTTATCACTCTCTCTAAATAAATGATATATATATTTTCCAGTTTTCTCTTAACTAGAAAAAAAACATACATAAAATCGATATATATTTTTACACATTTCTTTTTTTTTCTTCAACTCAAGATATATATATATATTTCATGCCACAGTAAAACACATATATTTTAAAAACAAAAAAAATTCCAAGTAACACATTACGTAAGTAATAACACAGCAATGATAAATAAAAATAAAAGCACACTTTGATCCATTAAACTGTATACTCTGTTCACCCAAGTTATTTATCCTGGTGAGTTAAAATAATGTAAATGGTTATTAGGATGAGCAATCATTCCAGACTAAGCATATATATCTCATTATCCTGTTGGATGTATAATAGAACAATATTCAACACTTATTCCAAAAGCAGAAATCATTTGATTGTTTCCGTAGCGATAATTAATCAGGCAATTAACATTCATGTTTCCAATTGGAGCAGATTTAAAAAGATAAATTTATCTACTTTGCTCTAGATAATTCAAAACAAACTTCAAAACAAACTTATTAAAATCTTTATTGATTTATTCTGTAAGCATTTCAAATGAAGTATAACAAGAAGCATTTATTTACGTTTAAATCAAGATAATTTTTCCTTGAAAAATTGGTGGAATTTTATTACACTTAGCATATTTATCTTTCCTTTTCTTTTAAAACTCTGTTAATTTTATTCCTCTCTGCACGGTAATACATATATATGTGTAGCAATGTTTAAACAGCTGGAATATATTCTAATATTGTAATACATTATTATAACAACATATATTTCTCAATAAAACTTTAAAATAAATATTTCTCAATAAAACTTTAAAATAAATATTTGTTTCATCCCATTCATATTGGCAAAGTATGATGTGATTTTCAATATTAGAATTAATTTATACAATTATCAGCATGATATCTTCAACATTTTAATGAATCTGTAATCATTTAATTTTTTTTTTAACATTACACAAAGTTGGCACGATGATAGGCAGATGGAAATTGAGAATAAAATCATGCACTTATTTGTTTAAACTTTATGAACATTATATGATATAAAATGACTTTTAATTTTATTTCTAATATCTTCTGAAATCTCTTTTTAAAACTATTTTGAATTTATTTTCTTAAAATTATGATTTTCAAACGAACATCTGTTTTGCTCTATATTTACTAATGGCATGGAAATATAAACATTATCAACTTTTTAGTCCATGAATAAATAATTTGTGCGTTATTTTTAAAGATAAAAATTTACATGTATAAATACAATAAAAGCAAATGCTTACTTCCTCTTGAATTTTCCTGGGTTTAAAATAAGATTTAGGAGAATTAGTTAGGATGCATAAGGTTTCCATTCCTTCTTCTGTATAACTTCATAGAACTATCAATCAATAGAAGAATGGTGTTTAAATGACTTCAAGGTTTTTGAGATTTTCTATTCAGATATCTTTAGATAACAAGGTCTTATACTTTCCTTCAATTAAATTTCAGAATTTTCTAATATTTGTTTTTTTTTTCTTATTCTAAATCAGACTGGAATTCTGTGTTTGCTTAGTTCTTGTTTTTCTTAGTTAGTCCACCTCCCTACAACCATGTTAGATAATATATAGCTGGTTTTTCTGATGCATTCTGGGAGCCATTTAAGCCAATAATCTTGGTATGCATAATTAGTATTACCCCCTCCATCTTCATTTTTAATAACTACCCATTATTATTTAAGACAGCTTTGTGTTTGGTACTAAAAAAATATGCTTAAGTAATTTACTATAATAATTGATTTATTTTACAAGATTTAACAATTTGATTTAATTATTTATTTCTTTCAATTGCTATTCAAAACTAATAAAATAGCAATGTATTTATCTACCAAATAATAATAATAGTTTTAAATTGTTATTTTAGTTTAGTCTGAGCCTAGACTGGGTTTGAAATCTAATCTCCACTCAAGCAAATTTCCCAGTACCTTCAAAACAATCTCTATTGAAAAACACTCATTAAAAATGTAATGCCAAATATATTATCATTTAAAA
>JAQFVV010002964.1:0-16370 GCA_028023455.1 Epiperipatus broadwayi | reverse complement strand
ATATATATGTAAAATCAAAAGACAAAAAAAATAATCAAATGGTTTATTGTTTGGGATTTCATATAAGTTTAAGCCCTAAAATTGACATAATTTGAACCATAATCTATTACATTTGAGCTCCAGTAAGCAATACATACTGAAATAGTTCATGTGGGGCAAATATAAACATTAAAATCAACAAATTAATATAAAAATAAATTTTAAATGTATATTAAAATTTTCAGTATAAATAAGTTACCATTTTTTATACAGTTTTGCATGAAATTTTTTAATGTCATTCATGTTTTTTGCATTACTGTAAATTATAAGTGTTATTTTCTACCAATAATAAACATATTTAGATTCTAACGTAAATGAGAAATCAAATTTGAACAATTGTTTAATAATTATGGAATTATTAAATTTCTTATGCTGTATTTTTAATATTTAAATTTGGGAAATGATTAAATATGTCTTCACTCTCTTAACGTTTTCCTAACTGCAGTAATTATTTTATACTTATTAAACAGATTTGTATTAAACATTTAAATTATTGCAGTTATGATCTTTACAATTTTTATTATAAATCAATCAAATATATATGTTTTTTTTTTTTGTGCATTTGTTTAAAAATCAAAAATGTAAATTTTATTTGAAATTGCATCAAAATGTAATGATAGTAAATATAGTAATTCTCCAAGTATAAGAGAATTACAAAATACTCCAAAACTTGAACTGAGTCAAGTCATTATGAAAAGATATTTTAAACCATATATATATATATATATATATATATATATATATATATGATTCCATTTTGAAAGTTGAGTTGAAAATGATTATGAATATAATCGAAAATATTTCTTTATGAGTTTTTATTGAGTTTTTATATATATATTCAAACTTAGTAGCACTGAGTTAACTTTCAGTGACTTCTCGCCAGAATCACAGTGCAAAATTAATTAGCTAATAATGATGGGAGCTGGCTGAATATATAGTCTATAAAATATGCACATTATTGAAACAAGAAATCTAAATTATAAAAGGCAGATGTTTCATTTTTTTTGAAAAGAGTCACAAGTATCCTTCCTTTTGATTGAATTTGGGTTTCTTGCAATAACCTATGCCTCTTTGAACTTTTTTTATGATCATCCCTTTCTGTGCAGATAGTGTTAATAATCGAATGGGAAAACATATGTTATAGCAAGTTCATGCTCCCAAAAAATTGATATATTGCCAGTTTGGTTTTGCCTTTTTATAGAGATAGGAGTGCTGGGTGTTGCTGGGTGATTCTTATAGATCTATTAGCTCAAGACAGCCTGTAATATGCCTCTCTAAATGCTGGAGATGGGCATGAAATTTTATAAAACTGTTTGAGGAGCATGTTCAAATGGAGTTCTGTCTTTAATATTGTTCAGAAGATTGTTAAGAGAGGACAGTGTTCTAAATGCTACTCAAGCATTATCTGGGAAAATTTTCCAAAGCTTTGTTGATATGCTAGGAATATCCAGAGACTAATCTATGATCTTGGGTTTGTAAAATTTTTGATATATTCATCAACACTAAATTTTCTATCAGCTTCATATTTACACATTTAATTTTTTCTAAATTTGAAAACCCAATTCTTCCAAAATAGTTAGAAGCTGCAATAAATGATACTTACTTCAGATACATAGATGACATATTTATATGTGTGCCAAAAGATAAAATTACTAACATTCTGTCAGAGTTTAATAAACAATTTCCATTGGAATTGATGTTGGAAGTGGAAGATAAAGATCAAGATATACATTTCTTAGAGTTACAAATTCAAATAAATAAATCTATATTTGACTCTAAAATTATCGTAAAATTGATCCAAGTGAGAGGTGTTATGCACTCCAAATCTGACATGCCATTTGAGCACAAAATGGCAGGGCTAAAGAGATTTTTACATTGAAACAAAAAAATTGTATAAATATAAAGATGATAGGAAACTTAATGTTGAAGAATATATCAAAAATTTTACAGCCATAGGCTACAAACATTCAATATTAATAAAAAGAGTAGAAAAAATATATGATCAGTAACAAAGCCACCAACAACAATATTTCACTGAAGCCATAGGCTATCCTCCCGTACATTCCTAGTATATCAAAAAAGCTTTGGAAAATTTGCTCAGACAATGCTCAGATAGCATTTAGAACACCACCCTCTCTTAACAATCTTCTGAATAATACTAAAGACCAAATTTCATTTGATCACACTCATGAAATAATTTATAAAATCGCATGCCCATCTCAGCTCAAATTTTTGCAGTATTTCATTAGGATATGAAAAGATTGTAATGTTAAATAATTAAATTATAATATAACAAATATTAGTTTCATTTCAGTACAAATAGAAAAATGTTTTTTATGAAAAAAAAATCAATGAAAAAACAAATCTATTTTTGCAATAATAAATAAAAAATGCAATAAGGTTTTATATTATTTTTTGAGTCTGAGTGCTTGAGCACACATTAATACTGACCTAGTAAATATATATGCTATTGTCATTATTTTTTCCCAAATTATTTTTGTTTATAATCTTAATTTGTTTAAGGATAATTTATTAAAGCAGCAATTTAATTGGATACATGTACACAAATTATGAGAAATAGGCCATTCCCATTGGATTATTAATGCAATGTGACATTAATAAGTTTTTGATTTTTAAATTTATTTTCAAATGCTATTTAATTGATAATCATGCCATAAGCTTGCGATGGCTATCATTCATTTATATATTTGTCTATTAAAAATTGTAAACTCCAGTGTTTTATTATATATACACACACAGAGTACAAAGGGGATGACAAATACTGGCAGAACAGCAATAACCAAATTTATCTTTCTTTGCATGATAATGGCTTTCTTTGGTTGCTGAACTTATATTTAAACAGTATCCTTATACTAGAATTAGATATGAGTTATAGATTAAATTAGCTTATATAAATTGACATTGGATCTTTAAAATTACTATACTAATTTTGAAAACTAAGTAATTAATACATCAAAGATATTATCTCATAATTGTAATCAAAATATGGAAATGAAATATTATTAAGAAACTACTTTTAAATTATACTAAATTCAGAAGAATGGCTTATGAAATTGAGATAAAAGAAAAAAAATCATCGACCATTCTCTAAAGCAGTGATTCCCAATCTTTTCTAAAGTACAGAATACTGTTGTGAGGAAAATTTTTAGGCGGAACACTTATCTAAGTTAAAATAAGTTTGTCAGCAGTTGGTTAAATTAATATTTAGTGTTATGTTTTAGTATTTATTGAAAAGATTATAATTATATAATTATAGCTTATAATTACAAT
Organism: Epiperipatus broadwayi; assembly: GCA_028023455.1. NCBI lineage: Eukaryota > Metazoa > Onychophora > Udeonychophora > Euonychophora > Peripatidae > Epiperipatus > Epiperipatus broadwayi. The sequence continues at coordinate 13,040 of JAQFVV010002964.1, read as the reverse complement.
ATTTTTACAGAAAAAAAGTAATTTTACTCAAGTAATTCATTTCATGCGAAACTTGTTTCTAATATTTTTTACATGTTTCTTCTATGTTGGGATGTATGCAAGATAAGGCCACCCTCATTTCTTCCTCTAAATTTGTTAACCGTTCCCGTTTTTTTTAGTTTTATGTTTGGTTAATGTGGGAAAACCCTGCCCATAAATTTGAAGTTGAGAAACATAATAAAAATTTTTATGGCTTTGTTTGACATTTGTGGATGTTTTTATTGGACAGATATGCAGAATTCATTAAGACTCATTTCAGCATGTTTGATTTTCAGAATGCACTCAGATGACAAGGATATAAGCTCTCTCCCTCCTGGCACTTTAAATTCAAAATTATTTGGTAATTTGTTTGAAAATGGATTCCTAACCCAGTCATATTTGTCCATATTCAGAAAGGAAAATATTTTCTTTCATTGTTGTCCAATATTGATAAATGTTGGTGCTTTGTGTCCTGGATGGAAACATGCTATGATTATTTTCTTCTCTTTTTTCCATATGATTTCTTACCCCCTGATAGGTTTACTGTTGATGTTAAGATGTTTTCATTTGCACCTGCATAGTCATATTGGCATTGTTCAAATAATTAAAAATATCTGTTAAGTAGCGCAATTTAGCACATCATATCATTCTTAAAGATCTTGTGCAAAGTACATATTTTTTGTTCGAAGAAAGAAGCAATTCTTTTTTTAGTTGCAGCATACAGGAAAGCATCTTTCCTTGAAAAGTCACCTGAATTCTGTATGAAATAAGAAGATCCCCCGCTAAACACAGTTGTTTAAAAGTTTGAGATTTCAACTGTGTCTACTTTATGTAATTTACCATCCCCCCCCCCCCCCCCCCCCCCTCTGCAGGTAATGTTTTTTCAATAAGTGCCTCCTATATAAGAAGCAGTGGTTTAAATAAATACTACTGTTGAATTTGCTTTTACAAGTGTCTAAAATCTTTTGACTGAGCCTATCATTGATAGAGCCCCATCAGTACAAATTTCCATGCATTATTCCCAGGTCAAATTTAAACGTTCAAAGTAAATTAATTTTATTATAAACGGCTTCTCCCATCGTTCTTTCTGATAATTCTCTACAACACAAAAATTCATTGACTTCTATTTTCTTTAACAAATTTAATGAATCCAAGTAAAATTGCGTTTTCCACTGACATTAGTGGATTCATCAATTTGAAAGGCGAAGTATGTATTGTGAAGTTTACTTGCAAGTCTTCCTTCAATATCACATGCCATATCAATTTCTTCTTCATTGAATAGTATTATTTGCTTGAAAGTACTTTTCGTACTTCTTTTTTGCATCTTTGACAAACATAATATTGGCGATTTCGCAACATGCTGGGAAAAATTAGTAACTAGAGGCTATGGTATGTGATTTTGTTTTATAATTATTAATTCTGTTATTTTCTATGATATTATTTGAGTTTTATCTGATAATTTCATAAATTTTTTTGAAATACATCACTTGTTTGTTTTTTCTATTTACAAGTCTCAAAAAAATCTTCCTTTTGAAGTATGATTTTCATGCTTAGTTGTAAAATGTAGTTTCAAATTTGCATTGCACTATTAGCAAATTTAAATCCACATCACATAACACAATGGTATTGGATAATCATTTATCATCTGTTCATGTAAATCATGTATTCATCCATATACTGGTGATTAATTTATGTTGTTTTTAACAATTGGGCTTTTCATTTAAACTGGCTGCTCTTTATTCTCATTGTCATTGCTTGAACTTGTATCATAATTATTTTCTTTATGATAAATCTATCTAAATAAGTTCTAGAGATATAAAATTTATTATAAATTATAATTATATACATATTAATTAACTTACATTTTGTTTGTTAATAGAATATTAATATAATTTTATTGTATTACCTCTGTTTGAAAACAAAAACAAACTGTAGTGATATCTCAATATCTGACCTTTTTCCATTCTTCTATTAGTAGTGGGAGGGAGTAGCAGACAGCAGTAGAGGTTGAAGTGAGAGGTTGACAATTAGGCCAGAAACACATTAGTCTAATGCTTGCAAAATGAAGCATATGATACAACACATTATCAATATCTGGACTACTCATGATCCATACATTTTGAATGAATATGTTTGGCTTAGAAACACATGGTGTCTGAATATTAAGGAGTTGCCATACATACAATCAACATGCTGCCAATTTTAAAAATATAAAATTAAAATAATAATAATCAAAATATTTTGTAATTTAATCAAATTGAAATTTTTAGTATAGAGTAAACACAATGACATCAATATAAAGTTAAATGTTATGAATGATATAATAATAATATGTTCTAATCACAGAACACTTTTGGGAACACACTGCTGTAAAATATGTATGTTAACTTCTCTGTTTATAAATATATTAAAGTAAAAAAGCAATGTGTAGATAGCAATTAAATAATAACACTTGTTCATTATTAGTAGTACTTTGTCATTACTCTATACTTTCTAACATTTTTACTTCAGTATTAAATAAGAAACTTTAAAAGCTTTTAACTCCAAATCCATGAAAAATATATTCCCGATCTTCTCCATTATGTACATTTTAAATTATCAGATATTTCAAATTTTTAACTACTAAGTCAATATGCTCATTTTTAATCACTTTAGTTTAAATTTTCAAAAAGTAGTGTTAATAATTCAGTTTGTATAGTAAAATAGAATTTATCATAGGTTTTTTATTATGACTAAAAAAGGTGAAACATAAGCAATAATTTCATTGTTTTAAAGAATAATATTTCTGCAGTGTAATTTAACACATTTTATTACCTCCTTAACTGATCAAAGATATGTGTAAAAGGTGTATGATCACCAAAATGTACATTTCATGCTGAACCAACTGATCAGAGGTAGATCACAATCTCTTACACATCATTTTCATATGTCTTTGGTCATATGTTTATGGATTACATCCTCCCATAAGATATTAAAAGGAGAGGGAAACCATTCCCACTTTGCTTGAGAGTTTTGTAATGAAAACTGAATGACTAATAAAAATTATTAAAAAGTTTCTTAAAAAAATTTGCAACATTCGTTATTTGTTTTAATACATCAGTAAATATTTAAATATAAATATAGTATACACCTGGTTCTCGTTTTATGAATTATTTCAATGCGATTTTGAAGTTACGTGATTCATGTTTCTTTCTTAATATCTCTCTTCATATTTCATTATATTTATTAGATATCAAGAAATTTAAATAATTAATAACTTTAATGACTTGAAATACTTTTTTTTTAAAATATAACATTACATATTAGCGATTAATGTAGATATTGCCTATTTTACATTGATAATGTTAAACACTTTTCTATCTTATAAATTTCTTATACTAATGGTGTTGTAACTTCATGTTGATTTATATTTACTATAAATTATCACTGCGGTAAGTAGTCAAAAAGTGTAACTTTTAAAACTCTTTAATTAATTATAACATGAAATAAATAATTTTTTAGATTTTTAAAACAAACTAATAACAAATAATTAATTGATTTAATAAACTGAAAATAAATCTTTCTGATAATCTATAAACTTTTGTTTTGTTCACAATCTATTTTTTAATATAGAAACAAAAGTAGATAAACTTCATAGTTTATAAGTGATTCTAGTTGTATGTCACCTTGCGAATACAGTTTTCTTAGCGTTTACAATGCATATGTTAATCAAATAGTCCATTCAACTGCCAATGATTAAAGTATATATATGAAAAAAAATTAAATGCATAATTAATAAAAATTTGTTTATATTATTTTTTTCAAATATTTGAAATTTTTTTATTAAGTCGTACTTCTTTATTTCTATTATTTTTAATATTAATTTTTTAGTATTAATTTTTCCTTCTTGCTTTTTACAGCTTTTATCCGATTTCTGAAAGTTACAACTTATCCCGTTTTCAAGGTAAATTAAGTCTATTTTTGTGTGCGTTTTCTGAGGAACCTATCTACCGCATAAAACGAGATTCAGGTGTATATACTTAAGTAGTGAATAGAATTGATAGGCATGATAACATACATATGAAAAAGATAAATGATCTCCAATATTTGTATTTCATGCTGAACCAACATTCATCAGTTGATCTCGATCATCATCTTCCACACACACACACACACTATATATATATATATAATTATTGCTCAATTTATATGGATGACTGAAGAGCTGGAGAGTAGAGAAAAATGAAACCTGTTCATTAAATTTTAAAGATTTGCTATCTTAATATAAATCAAGCACTGATTATATATGTGTGTGGGAGATGGTAATCCCAATCAACTCATGAGTTTTGCTTCAGCATAAAATACATATATTGGAGATCAGTTATCTTTTTCATATGTATGTGATCATGTGTAATTGGTTGGATAGAATGGAATAGAATACTGAAGGGTGTTTGAAAGTGTGGGTTTAAATCCTCTCTAACTACATCTGCAAATAGTAAGTTTTTGCTTTGTTTTAGTTTTTCAATTAAATTAAATGACTTTTTTCTAATTTTGAATAAAGTCCTTTATAACATTTAAGTTAGAATAAATTTGGAGAACTTTTTTAGATTTTTATTTTTTAAAAATGTAAATTGATCAATCCCCATAAATAAAATTAAATATATAGTGTTACCATGTATATAAATGCTTAATTAATCCTGAAAATTTTGTACCACTTTAAAAAATTAAATATTGTTGTTATCTATAATGAAATTCTTATGCAAAATTTTTAATTACTTTTAAAATTAATATATTTCAAGCTTTTTTAATATTTTTAATAATTTGCATTGTAGATCTTGTTACATACTGCTTATATGAAAAGTAGCATAATTTGAAAAAGTTTTAACCACTCTCTAGAAAAGATAAAAACAAACACCCTTTGAATATTTTGATGAACATCAAATTCTTCTACCACATCTCTTCATAGAAGAACAGTGAAGGAAAAACTATTGCTCAGAAGATTTTTTGATTTTGAGTGATTTTAGATCCTTGTTGTACTATTTAATTAAGAAGAGGTAAATTGTTATTTATCAACAAATATTGGATAATTAGTAGGGTTAGCTATATTCAAAATTTTATTTATCTTAAATTTGAATCCATATCATGAAAATAACAGACAGATGCACTATCATTTTATCATGTGAATTTTACATGTTTACTATAACATTGTAACTTAAATAACAATATTGGTGACCAAGGGGATGTCAAGATTTAAGACTGATACAACTGCTCTTAATGAAAACCCTACAAAACGTTTTTGCTTTTATGTAATTATATGTAGTAGTTAATGCATTTTATTGTGGTTACCACACTTTTGCACCTAAATCTGGTCAAACTTGGAAATGTTTATAGGAAACTGAAAACATAAAAAAGCCTAGATTTTTTTTTCAGATGTCTAGAGAAGAAAATATGTTCCATAATGGATTTATTAGTGACCTGTGATGAGAAAGATATCATATTTTTGTAAACATCAAAACTGTGATGGAACTTTAGGATTTTAATCCTGTAATAGTGTAAAATAGCATTTTTTTTTTGGGGGGGGGGGTTGTTGTTAATAAATATGTTAAATGTTGGTTTTTAATTATGTAGCCATAAAACAATGAATATTAGTACTTAATGGCACATTTCTTTAACTTCAGTTTCTTTTTATTTAATATAGCCAGGTTTGTATGTTCATGTATTTATTTATATTTAATTTCGTATTGTCTATAATTATATATTCACTTGTTTGAATGTCTTACATATATATTAAAGTCTAGTGGAAAAAAGTTTTTTTAATGAAGTGTTACAGATTTTTTTTACTTTAATTAACTGAGATTAATTAAAATTCTGTTTGCCAGAAGAAACCAACTTAGGTTGCAGATTATTTTTTTGCTAAATAAAAATTGTCAAGTGTGCAAACAAAAATTAAAAATCGACCATGGAAACAGAAATTAAACATTTCATTTTGTGTCATAATAAAATTTTACATTTATATATATATATTTCTTATATATACTTTACATTTACACATATTTTTTATACATACTTGAGCATATTGTAAGAAGATATTTTTTTAAAAAATTAAAAAATCTTAAATATCTGTTTTATATTTGTAAACCATCAACACGCAAAATCATTTAACTAAAGCAGTCACACATATACTGTATGTATGCATTTAAAAATCTTTTGTCTTTTCTAATGCTTTTAAAATTTGTGCTTTTGAGAAGTCTTACTCGTAATACTTTTTGATATCAGTATAATGTTTTATCTCAAATCAACAGACTGTAGAGAATGTCTTTTTCTCGAAGCAAAGAGCTAATATAGTATTTTCCTGTTCTTAAAAAAAGTGTAAAAGTAAGGTGTGTGTATATATATATATATATATAATTTTTGTTTTAAACAGTCATTTATTTTTTTAAAATAAATGTTTTAACTATATCAAATTATTAATTACGAATTTTTTATGTGTAATAATATATTTTGTATCGCTAAATATATTTTTATTTATTTTCATAGAGTGATCAAGAAGAATGATTTAAAAAGTAGATAAATCAGCCTAATTGAAAAATGAGAATTAAAAAACATATAGTTAAATCCTATACACATTACCTCATTTGATTGAAGTTGAAATGTTCTGTAGTGGTTGAAAATAGATGCATACAAGAACCAATTGCAGCCAATCATATAATTCCCAGCTTAGCAAAAGTAAATAGATGGTATTCAAGCACAAGTGTGCGTGCGGCGCAACTGCTCCCAAAAGCGGTTAATACAAATACGAATAGCTAACAAAAATATTAAAAACAGCTGAAAAACTTGCCAAGGATCTTGGCTTTATAATCATAGCTTGCTTACGTTTAAGGTACGCAAAGTATGCTGATTCCATCTTTTTGATAGAGAAAACACGTGTCTGACACCATAACACCTGTTTATAGCATCTGTCGCAGAGGATAAATAAAGCCTCTTTGATCTTTCACTTTTTGAGGTCATGTCTCTCTATACACTACCGATGGTAGGATTGTCCTAATGCACTTATGGTGACTTGTGCACTGGTGCTGATAAAAAAAACTGAATAAGTAGAAGGATCATTCAGTGAGTTCTATTGTACGAATACCTGTGTTGTGCCAATCGTGGCCAGAGATGCCCTGCTTTCCCATATAATATGTGCCTTTGCAATGGTTATTTGGACAACAATGTTATATACTGTATGGGGGGGTCTGTAACAATGAAGTTTGATCTTTGGTATTGCTAATTAGATTGTTAGAATTTGGAGGGGTTCGAAAAACAGAGCTGATATTTGTTGTTAAAGATGGAATGTAGTTTCTTGTGTAAGTTGGGTATGTATGCGAAGTAATAATTTGGGTTTATCCTAAATGGCGTGAGAGTTGAGAGGTTTATTCTGAATGTGCGAGATTCTTTTCGTCCATGATGGATCGTCTGAAGCCCAAATTCAGTGCAGATCATTCTCTATATTCCGGCTACATTTGTTTTTGCATCCGTCTGGATTTTACATACAACAATCTGTTTCATGCAAAATGATGTTCGACCTGATAATTTATGTTCTGTGGGTGTGAGATTGTGATGTATGGTATCTGATTTCCACGGTTTGATGGATATGTTATAATGGCAGTGGTTATTTTCTCTTTTTATTTTGACATCAAGGTATTTGACTTGTTGAGTGAATGTCTTCAGTTGTGACATTAACAATTAGTGCTGTGCTGGCTTCTAATTCGGTTTTGATCTGTGTAATGATCTCGGGGATGGCAGCAATGAACAGGTCATCCACATATCTAGTGTATGCTAGAAGGCATGGTGGGTTTAGACTAGGTATGATTTTTCTCTCATAATAGTTTAGGAAGATGCTGGGGACTACATTACTCAGTGGCAGTCCCATAGGCCAGCCTTGTTTCATGGAGAAGCACTGGTTTCTGAAGAATGCTTGAATACATACATTTCCCAAAAGTAAAAAAAAAATTATTTAACTTAAATAGATGGTAATTATATATAATTAAATATAAGAGAAAATAGTTGAATTCTGTAGATAATTATGGTAAACTAAATGGAAGATTTTTTGAAAAAAATAAAGATTGTAGAAAAATTACAATAGTCCAAAGGAAACAGGCAAGTAATAAAAAGATATTAAATGCAATGAAGTTAACTGGATGAAGCAGCCCTGGAGATTAGAATTGTGATTTTAGTTACTCAGTTAATTGAAATCCCAATAAAGTAAATGTTTCTGTAGAGTGATATTTTTTTAAAAAAAAGTGTTATATATATACTGAAATGATTTAATAAATTAAAATATCATTTTCTAATTCTGTCTTATAAAAATGTTTTCAAGATTATTTTTCTTAAATGTTCGTTCAGTAAAAGATTCGTTAGTTAAAATAATTATTCATATGTATAGATATTAATTATACGTGTACTATATCAGTATATATATATATATTATACGTTTGTGTTATACGCGTTAGTGACAATAGGAAAAATATCGTTAGCAAAGTAGTAAGAGTCCATAGATCAAAGCATAGGGGTAAAATAAATGAAATATTTTGTCTGTGTCAAAATTAATTTGGTTCATCTCAGTTGTTATAATTAAAAATATCCAATATGATATCATAAAAGTCTTAATTTCAAAGTATTGCCTGCTAGCATATATATTAAATGTTCGCTCCGTATTTTTAGTAACCTCAAAGCAGGTGAAGACCCTTTGTGTACACCAAGCAGCCAGATGCAGTTGGCAAAATGCTTAAATGGTTTGCACGCTTTCATGCTAGCAAGATTTAGAATAATATCTCCAATAAAAGTTCTTGTAATATTAATTTTGACATTTTTTTTTGGTGTTAAAGCCTCATGCTTAGTAATATTTAAACTCCTATATTTAAACTCAGGTCATGAACGCGTTGGCTGTTATTAAATAATATTACTCATCATCAATTCAATTGTTTTATTAAAGGTTAAGTCTATCATATGTGGTTTGGGGGTCAATGGGTTATATCACATGCCCTATTGATCTCACTTTGCTCACTGGCGCCCATGTAAATAAATTTGTCAGCAAATTTGATTGTCAGCACAGTAGTGGGTCAATCGCCATAATAAAAAACCAAGTGTGTTCAATACAGAATGATTTGTTGTATCTGCTAATACATAATATTTGTATATCACTGTATAGTTTTTTTTTTTTTTTCAGACATGGGAGAACAGAACAGTTGAACAAAGGGAAAGTGAATAATGTTTTTTTTTCTTATCTTTAATATTTTTGAATACATGTCTCACTCAAACAGTTAATATAAAGAGCTAACCAAGAAAACGTAGGTAAACTAAAAAAGGCAGATTACATAGATTGGGGAAATAATATGAAGCAGCTAGTGAAGATTGGGACAATGGACCTGTAGTCAGAGACCTAGTTAAAATTACTGAAGAAAAAAAAATATTTTTAAGCATACAGAGAGTATTATAAGTTAATCCACGTTGTTCATTATATTGATTGTTTATTACATTATTTTCTTATTTTCAAAAATGGGAAAAGACACTTTACAAACGATCCTCAGAGAAATGAGAGAAGATCGAAAGGTACTGATGATGATGATGGAAAGGCTGGTAAGGATCGAGGAAGCATATGGCATCCAAGCCAACTCAAATCTAGAAAATGTAAAGCTTCAGCAAGAAATAAATCCCTCTGAAGACCCAAAAATAGAAAATGAAGATGATCAGGCCACACCAAAAGAAGTTGTGGACAGCAAGGAAAACAACAGTGGTGAGGATGAGTCCAGTTATGAAGCAGTGGAAGAAGCGGATATAGATACAGAAAAAGATGTTCAGACCACTAGTCCAATGAAACTAAAAGTGGAAAGGGGGCAGATGATGAGTCCTCAACTTAGTATGAAGAAGTTACAGACACCAATGCCTGGATCCTTGATACAGATTCAAATTTTGAAAGATGACCCAGGAGAGAACCCCATCGTTCATAGAGATAATGTTAAAGAATTGTTTTTTGTGCATTCGGTCACAGAAAAGGCCATAGAACAAATGACAGCAATAGACTATGGGAACTTGACGACAACCAGGGAAGACCGGGACTATGACCATTACAATGCCAGACAGTTAAAACAATATGTACCACCTGATCCAGGGAAACAGTAAGATAAACTGTAAATGACAGATATATATACAGATGACCGACTGACACAACCATAGGGAAATGAGACTTGATTATCGGACCGATTTATTATAAACCCATTTATAAGTTGAATATTCAAAAAATGGATCGCAGTGAGACATGTATAATTTGTAGCTTGGGCAGGTTATATTATTCACGCTCATGCTGTTCTCCCAGAGTCTATACACTTATGCAACTATATCCTGCGTAAGTAAAGTCATTTTTTTTTTCATTGTTTTTTTTTGAAGTGAAAAGAAATGAAGCAGTCGGATCTGAGTTCGATCCTAGCTTCATGTTATTTACCCTAATACTAACCTTAAATTTCCGATGCAATGGGGCTTTATACGTTCAATCCACGCTAATGTCCATAATGAATAACTTGTTTCAAATACGTAGTAAAATTAATTAGTTTAGTTTAAATTGGATCAATTCTCTGAATAAATTCATGATAAAATGTTCATGAATTTATATATATTAAATTGCGTGGATTGTGCGTATATACTTGTAAATATTAAAAATATATAGTTGTTCGAAAGTTTCATTGCGTCGGGAATACTTGTTTTTTTTTTAATTTTAAATAATTTGTTAAAGTGTTGTTGATTAAAAACTACATTCTTTCGATAAGCTTTCAAATTCTCAAAAACAACAGTAAAGTTTTATTAATAAAAAAAAGATAAGAATTCAATTTTTAATTAAAATCATTTCAGACTTTAAGAATTCATTTTCTAATTAGGAAAGGAATTCACAAATTAGTTTGAAAGCTTATCGAAGGAATGTTTCTGAAAACAACTAATTATAAAAAAAAAACAGATTGATAATAAAATGAGCGCTAGCCGGAGGCATCAGTGAACAGTAGATATATAGCCCTGAAAAGTAAAGAAAAAAAACTAGCTTTGTTCTAGAGTAGTGCAGTGAACTCTGTGCGTATAAAAATTGTATTTCATCATGATAGAGGGCTAGAACATCAGGAATCTGGCTACGGTTCCTAAAGTCCCGAGGAATCTTCACTGGAGCTGCTGAACCGTTTTCCGGATCGATTATTCTGCTAAAATAATGAAAGCTATTAAAATACTACTCCAGTAGTTAACCAATGATGCCTACGTTTCAACAACTTGGAGGTGTAACTTAAGGACCAGCGGAAGGGGTAATATATTCCTATAATGAACGTTAAACTTTCTGGCCAGTTCGAACTTTATTTTACACTCCTCCTATTTAAGAGCTCTTTATTATTTAATGTAAAAATCTTTATAAAATGCTACTATAAATTTATATTGTAATTCTTTTAATCTCTAGTCTTTAAACTTTTTCTTTTCTTACCTGGCGGTTCGTTTAACATATTATATATATATATGTATTTATCGTGTGATTTATTAATGCTATTTAAAAATTATATGCCAATAATCTTTCAACTCGATGAGCTCCTCTGTTCTATTTGCCTCATGCAAATATTATAATATCAATTTCAAATAGTAATTCTCGCCCATTAGAACTAAATTTGAAAGTTCTATTAATCATCGAGTCGAAAGAAATATTACATGTTTATTATTTTGGCTAATAATAAACTATTAGCTCCATTTTTCACCTATGTCCCCAGCTCCTAAGTTACAAGTGTTTATATACTCACAAAATGTTAAAATATTGATTTCTTGTTCTACTAATATATATTTATTCGAATATAACCTTAAATGTTTTTATTGCCAAAAAGGGTCGATAAAGGGTTAAATGTATTTTAATTCCACTTTTGTTATTTTAAATTAATATTCAGGAAGGGCACGATATTAGGGCATAATTAATATAGTTTATAAATGTTTTAAAATAGTTCGATAAAAGCTCGTTTGACTTTAATTAATTGGTCAAGTCATCACGTAGAGCATTCTACATGGGTTTTATTTTTCAACGATGACTATCAAGTCATCATCATCAAATGTTGCTGACGTAGGCCATCTTTCGCTCCGTTAGGCTGGTCGGTGATCATATTCTCTTATTTAAATTCCTCGAGGAAGAAAGTACTTCCTTTCCGATTCATTAGTCAAAGGGCGTAAGACTTGCCAAATGCAAGCCGCCATAGGACTTTGATCATCGACTAGCGATCATCTTTCAATTTTACTCTCTGCCTTGTAATTCGTCAGTACCATTGCATCTTTGTTCCGGTAAAACCCGCTCCATGCTCGTAATTCGTTGTGAAGTGATTTAAATTAAAGTCGAACAAATTCTCAAATATATTATTTAGTTTAAATCAGTTTTCAAATCAAGATTAAAGTTATGCCTTAAAATACGTTTTGCTCTTCATGAATAGATTTCCGAATGTGAAAATAAATCTCACATTCCACCGTAATAAAATTAGAACAATCATTTCCGTTCTTAAAGAATACCTTTATCTGCCTTTATATTTCTCGTTGGGGGCATAGACATAGAATCCCATGTTGTGTAATACTTGTTGGCATATGATAAGGACCACCACTCTTATTATATTTATAAATTCTTTTAAAGACTAGAGGTAACTAATGCAATCTATATTTTATTGAACAAAACAAATTATTATTATTATTAAATATTTTCTAACATACTTGGTTTCTTAGTTCATCATTCTTTTTATAATTATTTAAATGTTCATACCCGCTTATCTGTGTTGGCAACCCGAACATACATATGATTTGATTTAAAAAGTATTCAAAGTAATTAATTATTAGATATTCGTGTCAGTGCAAGGGTCTCTAGTCCTCACCAACCGTTGAACTAGTTCTTGGCACATAGCACTGTGCCGTCGATTTCTGCTATCTGAGCTGTTGAGTTGGGTTTGAATTCAGTTTTGGTTAAGCTGAGTTAGAATCCGATTTGACTTGCGGTGGTGGTGGGTTTTGACCGG